>CAUOPZ010000083.1:17500-30000 GCA_963457665.1 Thysanoteuthis rhombus | reverse complement strand
AGTGACCCAATGGGTCACAGAGTTGGCTTGTAATAACTAAGTGTATGACTGTTGAGTGTACTAAACAGTAACTTGTGGTTGCTTTGTTTTTTTTCATTTGTTTGTCTCTCAACACAATATCTCTGAAATTACTGAATGAATTTCAATGAAATTTTGTGGAAGGGTGGGCAATGTGGCAAGGAAGATTTGTTGTTGTGTTTGTTTGTTTTTTTTTCAATTGCATTTATGCATATGTTCATGTCTGTCCTCATTATCTCCCAAAAATTCTCAATGATATTTTGCGGAATGGTGGACTACAGGCTATGGGAGAACTGATCAAATGTTTGGACGGATCCATGCTCAACTACTCCCCCCTGACAATGGTGTTGGCAGAAGTAGTGCTCTCTAGTTTCTTGTGTTCAGTGGTCTAGAAGAAACTAGAAAGTCAATCTTTCCTCAAGAATTATTACTGTATTTTTTGTTATATTTTTTAAAAAGATTATTTTTCTCCTCATGAAGATTAATTGGGTGAGTGTGCTAACCAAGTATATGAAGTCCGATAAAAAATGTTCTAATATTAGAGCAACAAGCAAATATTTGTAAAAACATGGAGTCAATTACTGCAAAATGTACCGGCTGTGTATTTAGGACAGTATTTAGTATTTAGGTTCGCAAGTTTCTGGAGCTTAGTGTAATGTGGCATACCCAATAAGAATCAAGCTCATTAGCTAATTGCTGGCGAGTTCGATCCTCACTGGTTGTACAGTGCTAGCTCCATGGTGCATGCTCAGGACAGAGAGTTGTAAACTGATATTCAGAAAAATATTTGTGACTGAGTTGGTAACTTGTCATAAGTACTCGTACACAAGCTAAGAAGTATTGTTATATGTGGAAATGTTAAATGGGGCAAGAATAGTAGTGGCAGTAGCTGCACTAAATTCTTGCACTACTCGTAATAATCACATTATAATCTGCTGTAGAAGGCAGGGAGGCCCAGATAGGAAAAGTACTCGGATGTTGTAACTGCAGCAGCAGCAGCAGCAGCAGCAGTGGTGGTGGCAGTAGTCGAGAGATCAACTGATATAAGCGTTTCATTCTTGCTTCTCTTTCACACTCCCGTTTGGCCTGCAATCTGTTACTGCCACTTATAACTTCAACAACATTCATTTCCTCGGTCTTCTGCTGTTATCAACATCTTCCTTTACAGAACTTTCTATCCATACACCTCGTGCTGTTGCAGAAGGTGGCGATGAAGACGTATTAGTTGTTTTCCCTATTTTCGATATATATCTCTTGCAACCTTCTTAACATTGGACTGATTATGTAAACTTATAAAAATAACCAAAGATCAGACGTAGGATTATTACTTGGAGATCCATCCTGTTGAATTCTGTTTTCACATTCGAATCAGAAATCATCATGCGCTTAACGAGGACTTTGTTTACATATGCTCGCCGCATGGCTGAACAACGGGCTAAAAAAAATATACAGTTTGATCCAAGTTTTGAAAAATTTGCCTCTTTCAATCCTTCGCCTCTCTCCTTGGCTAAATTTATGGAATTCGGAGGTAACGTCTGAAATTTCTTCTTGTATGGGAAAGTGGGGTTTTGGTATTTTGCATGCATGGGATATTTGTTCAAGGAGGTGGACTTGATATCTTCTTTTTTTTTTTTTTTTTTGAAACCTTTGCTTGAGATATCGTTTCCTCCGTTTTTCCTTCTATTGTTTTTCTAATATACATTTCCGACCACTGCCATAGTATCAACACAATTGAAAATTTACTTGTAAATAAAACGTATCGAATATTCACTGACGACAGTTTGAAAAAAAAATAGTTTTCAATGTTTTTATCCGACCCATTCTTCGGTCCATGAATTACTGCGTGGATAATTGAAAGAAGTTATTGGATGCTAGTTGGAGTCTAGTTAAAAACTATCTTATTCCGATTTCATGTTTGTTTTTGTTTACTGTAACGACTGAAAAATTGATCAATTGAAAACTTCGTGATAGAAAAACCATTAAAAAGAAGAAAAATGAGTCGCAATTGATATAATGAAAATTTTCACAATAATCCCAGCGTCGTTATAATCGAAAATTCCTTTAAAGACCATCTTGAGAACATAAACAATGAATTTCTTTACGGATTCTCTTTGCGATCTCGTAATTATCAAATTATCACGGCCACTGTTGTTATTTCGTCGTAAACAAACTGATATCAATTCTAATGAAAAGAATCTTGAAATATGAAGGTCCCCGGCAGAAAACTATTGAGAGTGGCAATTGGTTTTTACATGACTGTTAACGTTGAGATACCAGATATGCGATTCGTTTTTATTCAAACCATAACTTTCTTAAAAAACGTATATTTTTCCAGTAATGAGGTGCTCAAGAATCTGTGTAACAATTTTCATTCTAATCGGTTCAACAGTTCCATAGTTCAATACTTTTTGCACGTTGACATAATTATTCACGTATAAAATGTAAACAAACAATGGAACCCCCCACCAAAAAGTGGAATCTCATCACAAGTCGACTTACAAAATTTCATAGACATATATTAAGGGATAACGAAGTTATCCAATGGAGGAAATGACACAATAACGACAGACGCCCATAGCGAATGATAGGTCGCGGCTTTTTTATCGCCAGGAATGGGGGAAAAAACTTTTCTGAGTTATTCCTTCTTGACATAATCAACAATTTTTCAAATTACTATTTGTATTTTCATTCTCACAATTTCGAAAAAATAATGTGCTCTTGGCTATGATAGATATGGCTGAACTTATCTGATGAGGTGGTTGTTACTTTTTAATTTACTTTTGGATTTGTTGATATCAGTTTAGTATTTTGTTGTAAACTAACCTTGTACCGTCCTCCGTAACAAACGTGATGATATGGGATGCTAAACTACGAGATCGCTTTCTTCTATTCCAACTTTTCGGGTCAAGATTTATTGTTGTTTAGGTGAGTTACGACTTTTACATATAGACTATTCTTAGAACGTTAAAAATTAACAAAATTATTTTCCATCTACTGGTGCATCATTCTTTCATGTTAAGTTCATAGTTTGAAAGGAGCATTTTACAATCTCAGGTCGAAGGGACCTGCGCTGTTTTCATCGTTTTCAACCATTACCGAATTTTGCCATGGAAGATCGTACGTGTAAATTTTTCTGCTTTCAATGAATGTTTTTTCAGCATTCTTTCGGGGTGGAAACATTTATTAATTGTATTTAAAGCAGATAACAACAGAACAAGGGAATTCGTCTATTCAATTACTAACACACTCGTGTAATATATATATATATATATATATATATATATATATATATATATATATATATGATGTGTTTGTACGTGTATGTTTATTGTGTGTGTATACGAGTATGTATGTATATGCACGTGTGTTTGTGTATATATATATATATATATATATATATATATATATATATATGTACTTTGGTGTTTTATATGTGGATATTTATATGTTAGTATATACATGTGTGTGGATATATGTGTATATGCATTGTGTGTTTTGCTATATATGTTCGTATATGCGTATGTATGTATTTGTGTGAGTATATATGTAAGTATGTATATGCAATACAAATCAGATTTGTAATATAACATGATAATGATGATAATAATAATCTTTCTAATGATACCTTCATTGTTTCATAAGTGTATTAAGATTTTTGATACAACTGAAGCTGAATTTTCAGTTTGTTTTTGTTGAATATTTTGTTTTTTGGGGGGGTCTATTAAATGAATGAATATTTTAATCTTAAATATTTGTCATTTTTTAAATGAAAATACAGATTAGGAAAACATAAACCTAACGAAACCAGACTGCAATTGTTCCAACCAGAATAGTTGCCCTAGGCAAAACAAATGTTACAGATCAAATATAGTATGCCAAGCAGAAATATCAACTCAATTAGAATTCTTTGATATAAAGTATCATATCGAAATATCTAAAACATCATTTAAATTTAGATTACTCAAGTATGTCCTTAATGAACGAAAGTTGAGAAATACATCATTATCTACGTATTAATTTGAAGTGTGCTAAATAAATTGTGAACCAACTGTAGAATGGAAAATTTTGAGACAAACCTATGCATAACAAATGAACAAATCCATGTTACCTCTGTCTTGATGACAAATTCAAAATACTCAGTTTTGCTTAAGACAAAAAGATTTGAATCATTTTTATTAAACAGGAAGAATAAAGTTGCACTAAAATGCCTGCTGAAAGTGATATGGACAGTTCACCCACATAGTTATCTCGAAAAGTTATATTTTTCATCCAACAGCAGCTGCTTTGTTCTATTACAACTCTCCAATGTGGCTATCGATGCTATATCCCTTCCAAAACCTTTCCTCAAAAAGCAGATGCTCTACCTCTGCCCTACACAGAACTGGATAGTCAGTAGGACCTAATTAAGACATATATTTACTTATACATGATTCCCAATCCGCCGATGTCATCCTAACAGGATTTGCAACGGCATTGCAGGGTTTCTTATATAGTATGTATGTCTATATATGTATATCTATATTGTGTGTGAGTGTGTATGTATATATATATATATATATATATATATATATATATATATATATATAGTGTGTGTATACTATGTGTATGTATATATATATGTGTATAGTATGTCTATATATATGTGTGTATAGTATGTACATATATATGCGTGTATAGTATGTGTATGTATATATATATGCTTGTATAGTATGTGTATGTATATGTTTATGTGTGTATAGTATGTGTATGTATATATATATGTGTATAGTAAGTGTATATATATATATATATATATGTGTGTATGTATATATATATGTGTATAGTATGTGTATGTATGTATATATGTGTATAGTATGTGTATGTATATATGTATGTGTATAGTATGTGTATGTATATATGTATGTGTATAGTATGTGTATGTATATATATATGTGTATAGTATGTGTATGTATATATATATGTGTATAGTATGTGTATGTATACATATATGTGTATAGTATGTGTATGTATATATATATGTGTATAGTATGTGTATGTATATATATATGTGTATAGTATGTGTATGTATATATATATGTGTATAGTATGTGTATGTATATATATATGTGTATAGTATGTGTATGTATATATATATGTGTATAATATGTGTATGTATATATATATATGTGTACAGTATGTGTATGTATATGTATATGTGTACAGTATGTGTATGTATATATATATGTGTATAGTATGTGTATGTATATATATATGTGTATAGTATGTGTATGTATATATATATGTGTATGTATATATATATGTGTATAGTATGTGTATGTATATATATATGTGTATGTATATATATATTTGTATAGTATATATATATATGTATATTGTATGAGTATATATAGTATATATATATATATGTATATTGTATGAGTATATATATCTATATGTATATTGTATGAGTATATATATCTATATGTATATTGTATAAGTATATAAAGTATATATATCTATATGTATATTGTATAAGTATATAAAGTATATATATCTATATGTACATTGTATGAGTATATAAAGTATATATATATATATATATATTGTATGAGTATATAAAGCATATATGTATATGTATGTTGTATGAGTATATAAAGTATATATATATGTATATTGTATGAGTATATAAAGCATATATGTATATGTATGTTGTATGAGTATATGAAGTATATATATATGTATATTGTATGAGTATATAAAGTATATGTATGTATATTGTATGAGTATATAAAGTATATGTATGTATATTGTATGAGTATATGAAGTATATATATATGTATATTGTATGAGTATATGAAGTATATATATATGTATATTGTATGAGTATATAAAGTATATATATATGTATATTGTATGAGTATATAAAGTATATATATATGTATATTGTATGAGTATATAAAGTATATGTGTGTATATTGTATGAGTATATAAAGTATATATATATATGTATATTGTATGAGTATATAAAGTATATATATATATGTATATTATATAAGTATATATAGTATATATATATATGTATTCTGTATGAGTATAAATAATATATATATATGTATATTGTATGTGTACATATAGTATATATATATAAATATAGTACAGGTAAGTATATCATATATATTTATATAGTCTATGTTTATGTATAGCATATATATATGTATATTAGATGTTTATATAATATATATATATATGTATATAGAATGTTTCTGTGTAGTATATATATATATATATATATATATATATATATATATATATATGTATATATTATATACATTTATGAAATATGTATGTATATAGTTTGTGTATATATATAATATATATATATGTATATAGTTTGTGTATATATATATATATATGTATATAGTATATGTATATATATAATATATATATATGTATATAGTATATGTATATATATAATATATATATATGTATATAGTATATGTATATATATAATATATATATATGTATATAGTATATGTATATATATAATATATATATATATGTATATAGTATATGTATATATATAATATATATATATATGTATATAGTATATGTATATATATAATATATATATATATGTATATAGTATATGTATATATATAATATATATATATGTATATAGTATATGTATATAGGAAATATATATATGTATATATATAATATATATATATGTATATAGTATATGTATATAGGAAATATATATATGTACATAGTATATGTATATATGTATATAGTATATGTATATAGGAAATATATATATATGTATATAGTATATGTATATATGTAATATATATATATATATAGCATATGTATATATGTAATATATATATATATATAGCATATGAATATATGTAATATATATATATATATATATAGCATATGTATATATGTAATATATATATATATATATAGCATATGTATATATGTAATATATATATATATATATAGCATATGTATATATGTAATATGTATATATGTATATATAATATATGTATATATGTAATATATATATATGTATATAGTATATGTATATATGTAATATATATATATATATGTATATAGTATATGTATATATGTATATAGTATATGTATATATGTAATATATATATATGTATATAGTATATGTATATAGTATATGTATATAGTATATGTATATATGTAATATATATATATGTATATAGTATATGTATATATGTAATATATATATATGTATATAGTATATGTATATATATAATATATATATATGTATATAGTATATGTATATATGTAATATATATATATGTATATAGTATATGTATATATGTAATATATATATATGTATATAGTATATGTATATATGTAATATATATATATGTATATAGTATGTGTATATATGTAATATAAATATGTATATAGTATGTATACATACGTAATATATGTATATAGTATGTGTATATATGTAATATATATATGTATATAGTATGTATATATATGTGTATAGTATGTATATACATGTAATATATGTATATAATATGTATATATAGGTAATATATGTATATAGTATGTATATATTTGTGAAATATGTATATAGTATGTATATATATGTGAAATATGTATATAGTATGTATATATATGTGAAATATGTATATAGTATGTATATATATGTGAAATATATATATAGTATGTATATATATGTAAAGTATGTATATAGTATGTATATGTATGTAATATATATGTATGTATATGTATATAATATATATGTATAGTATGTATATGTATGTAATATATATGTATATAGTATGTATATGTATGTAATATATATGTACATAGTATGTATATGTATGTAATATAAACGTACATAGTATGTATATGTATGTATTATATATGTACATAGTATGTATATGTATGTAATTTATATGTATATAGTATGTATATGTATGTAATGTATATGTACATAGTATGTATATGTATGTGATATAGTATGTATATGTATGTAATATATATGTATATAGTATGTATATGTATGTAATATATATATATACATATGTATATAGTATATATATATATGTAATATATATATATACATATGTATATAGTATATATATATATGTAATATATATATATACATATGTATATTGTATGTATATATATGTAATAAATATATATACATATGTATATAGTATGTATATGTATGTAATATATATATATACATATGTATATAGTATGTATATGTATGTAATATATATATATACATATGTATATACTATGTATATATATGTAATATATATATACATATGTATATACTATGTATATATATGTAATATATATATACATATGTATATACTATGTATATATATGTAATATATATATACATATGTATATACTATGTATATATATGTAATATATATATACATATGTATATACTATGTATATATATGTAATATATATATACATATGTATATACTATGTATATATATGTAATATATATATACATATGTATATACTATGTATATATATGTAATATATATATACATATGTATATACTATGTATATATATGTAATATATGTATACATATGTATATACTATGTGTATATATGTAATATATATATACATATGTATATACTATGTGTATATATGTAATATATATATACATATGTATATACTATGTGTATATATGTAATATATATATACATATGTATATACTATGTATATATATGTAATATATATATACATATGTATATACTATGTGTATATATGTAATATATATATATACTATGTATATATATGTAATATATATATACATATGTATATACTATGTATATATATGTAATATATATATACATATGAATATAGTATGTATATATATGTGATATATATATACATATGAATATAGTATGTATACATATGTAATATATATATGTATGTATATATATGTAATATATATATATATATCTATATAGTATGTATATATGTAATATATATATATCTATATAGTATGTATATATGTAATATATATATATCTATATAGTATGTATATATGTAATATATATATATCTATATAGTATGTATATATGTGTAATATATATATATATGTGTATATCGTATGTATATATATGTAATATGTATATATATATGTATATAGTATGTATATATATGTAATATGTATATATATATGTATATAATATGTATATATATGTATATAGTATGTATATATATGTAATATGTATATATATGTATATAGTATGTATATATATGTAATATGTATATATATGTATATAGTATGTATATATATGTAATATATATATATATATGTATATAGTATGCATATATATGTAATATATATATGTATATAGTATGTGCATATATGTAATATATATATATATATGTGTATATAGTATGTATATACATATAATATAAATATATGTCTATAGTATGTGTATACGTATAATATATATGTATGTATATAGTATGTGTATACATATAATATATACGTATGTATATAGTATGTGTATACATATAATATATATACATGTATATAGCAAGTGTATGCATATAATATATATACATGTATATAGTATGTGTATGCATATAATATATATACATGTATATAGTATGTGTATACATATAATATATATACATGTATATAGTATGTGTATACATATAATATACATACATGTATATAGTATGTGTATACATATAATATACATACATGTATATAGTATGTGTATACATATAATATACATACATGTATATAGTATGTGTATACATATAATATATATACATGTATATAGTATGTGGATACATATAATATATATACATGTATATAGTATGTGTATACATATAATATATATACATGTTTATAGTATGTGTATACATATAATATATATACATGTTTATAGTATGTGTATACATATAATATATATACATGTATATAGTATGTGTATACATATGATATACATACATGTATATAGTATGTGTATACATATAATATATATACATGTATATAGTATGTGTATACATATGATATACATACATGTATATAGTATGTGTATACATATAATATACATACATGTATATAGTATGTGTATACATATAATATATATACACGTATATAGTATGTGTATACATATAATATATATACATGTATATAGTATGTGTATACATATAATATATATACATGTATATAGTATGTGTATACATATAATATATATACATGTATATAGTATGTGTATACATATAATATATATACATGTATATAGTATGTGTATACATATAATATATATACATGTATATAGTATGTGTATACATATAATATATATACATGTATATAGTATGTGTATACATATAATATATATATATATATGTATATTGTATGTGTATACATATGATATATATATATATATGTATATAGTATGTGTATACATATAATATATACATATGTATATAGTATGTGTATACATATTGTATGTGTAGATATGTAATATATATATATATATGTATATAGTATGTGTAGATAAGTAATATATACATATATTGGTATCGTATGTGTATATATGTAATATAAATATACGTCGGTATAGTATGTGTATATATGTAATATATATACATTTATTGGTATAAGATGTGTATATATGCAATATATATATATATATATATATATATATATATATATATATATATTGGTATACTGTGTGTATATATGTAATATATATATAGTAAGTATATAGGATGTGTAATGTATATATGTATATAGTATCTAAGAAATATAGTATGTGAATATATATGTAATATATATGTATGTATATAGTATGTGAATAGATATGTAATATATATGTAGGTATAAAATATGTGAATATATATGTTATATATATGTCGGTATGTTGTATGTGTATATATGTTATATATAGATGTATATATTATGTTTATACGTGTAATATATATATATGTATATAAGATTTGATTTATTCAATATCTATATATGTGTATAGTACGTGTGTATATATCTAATATATGTATGTACATAGTGTGCTTACATGTATAATGTATGTAGTATATATGTATGTAGTATATATATGTATAGAATATATATAGTATGTATATATACAAATAGTATATATACATAATATATATATATGTATGTAGTGTATATATATGTATGTATGTAGTGTATATATATGTATGTGGTGTGTGTATATAAATGTATGTGGTGTGTGTATATATATGTATGTGGTGTGTGTATATATATGTCTGTGGTGTGTATATATATATGTGTGTGGTGTGTATATATATATATATGTGGTGTGTGTATATATATATATATATATATGTGGTGTGCATCTATATATGTATATATATGTGGTGTGTATATATATATATATATCTATATATGTAGTGTATATATATATATATATACATATATGTAGTGTATATATATATATATATACACATATATGTAGTGTATATATATATGTAGTATATATATATATATATATATATATATGTAGTGTATATATATATATATGTGTGTAGTGTATATATACATATATATGTAGTGTATATATATATATGTATGCAGTGTGTATATATATATATGTATATATATGTATGTACTGTATATATATGTATGTACTGTATATATATATATGTATGTAGTGTATATATATATATATATATACATATATATATGTATGTAGTATATATATATATGTAGTGTATATATATATATATATATATACATATATGTATGTAGTATATATATATATGTTGTGTATATATATATATATATATGTAGTGTATATATATATATATATATGTAGTGTATATATATATATATGTAGTGTATATATATATGTAGTGTATATATATATATATATATATATATATGTAGTGTATATATATATATATATATGTAGTTTATATATATATATATATATATATATATATATGTAGTGTATATATATATATATATATGTAGTGTATATATATATATATATATGTAGTGTATATATATATATATATATATGTAGTTTATATATATATATATATATATATGTAGTGTATATATATATATATATGTAGTGTATATATATATATATATATGTAGTTTGTATATATATATATATATGTAGTTTGTATATATATATATATATGTAGTGTGTGTATATATATATATGTAGTGTGTATATATATATATATATGTAGTGTGTATATATATATATATATGTAGTGTGTATATATATATATATATATATGTAGTGTGTATATATATATATATATATATATATATGTAGTGTGTATATATATATATATGTTGTGCGTATATATATATATATATATATGTAGTGTGTTTATATATATATGTATATATGTAGTGTGTATATATATGTAGTATATATATATGTAGTATATATATATATATGTAGTATATATATATATATGTAGTATATATATATATATGTAGTATATA
>CAUOPZ010000082.1:10000-17500 GCA_963457665.1 Thysanoteuthis rhombus | reverse complement strand
CACAATGTTGCCAACAATCACCTGCTGACACGTATAAGCATCTAAGGCCTGGAAAAAATGGTAATCAGTAAGGGACAGGTACAGTGAATAAAGTGGGGGGAGCAGAACATTGATGCCTAACTGTATCAGTTTTTACCAGGTGATTTGTGCAGAATAGGCCCCTTTCTTTTCGATGCATCAGATTCAAACATCAATCTGCCATGATGGTCTGGCCAGGTTGAAAGAAGCTTTAAAGAAGCCATTTCAGTACCATAAAATGGTCAGGAGGATCTTTTGAAGTGAAGATTTGGTTTTTGGAAGGTTGCAGGGGAAGCAAGTTTGTTGTATGAAAGGAAGTCACCATACTTCCAATTATCATACAGAAACCAGTTTCCATAGATAGTAAGCAATCAATCAAGAAAAGGGTAGTTTTTTTAAAAGAACAAGCAAATTGCACTTAGTATCAAGCAATGCAACTTCTGATCATTTTTCAAAACATGGTTGACCCACATCTGCATTTTCTTCACGTTGCCAATTAATGCCAAATGTCTTCCAATTGTTGTATGGGCTACCTTCAGCTTTGCAACAAATGACTGAGTGTTTGTTTCTGGATGAGCCTCCACAGCTGCCTTCAATTTTTCATTGTCAAGTGACAACTTGCAATCAAAAACCTAGATAATCTTGGAGATCCAGATCACCAGAAGCAAATTTTTAGAAACAATGACGCAGTTTGTTCTGAAACTGACTCCGGCCTGTAAACACTGATGTTGCAGGTGATTTCAGCAGTGCAATAGCTAAGTTTGAACGCATGGAGCATAATGATATGAAAATGGCATCTATTCCTCTTTGCTCCGATGTCCTATAAAAAAAACTAAAAATAAAATAATAAAAAAATTCAAATGACACACACACACACACCTAAATAGGAAGGAATCATAACACTAATCCAAAACAAAAATGGGCATTTATAAGACAAGCCCATTGTATCTTGGATGCTTCAAGTAATGTTATCTGCCAATATATGAAGCACATTCTTTCCACTCATCCTACTTTCAGTATAAATCTATTCAATTGCATTAAAAAGTTCCAAATTAATCATTCAATTCTAAGAGACAAAATCAATGAATGAGAACAAAGGTATCCAAAAAATTATTAATCATTGCAACTATTCATTTCTTATATTCTTCAGTGCTGTTTTCTTCTTTGAATATTCAAATTTATGAAAGTTAATCAGATGTAATTCAATTCCATAAAAAGCATCAGCCACTTCATCATCATCATCATCATCATCAGTCTTTTAGCGTCCGTCGTTGGACATAGACCTTCCCCAGGATTTGCCACACTTCTCTATCATGGGCGTCACGGAGCCAGTACTTCCTGAACTTATCTAGTTCATCTCTCCATCTAATATTTTGCCGGCCTCGGTTGCGCATATGGTCTCGGGGAATCCATGTTGTGAGTCGTGATGTCCATCGATTGTCAGCCATTCTTGCAACATGGCCAGCCCACCGCCATTTGAGATTTTTTATGGATTCTATGATGTCTCTAACTCTTGTCTTTTCCCGGATGTGTTGTGCTGTTTTGTGGTCTCTCCATGTGAGGCCCAGCATTATTCTTTCATGTGCACGTTGCATGGTTCTCAGCTTACGGGTCTGTTTCTTGGTTAAGTTCCATGTTTCAGCTCCATAAGTGACTATTGGGAGGATGCATTGGTTATACACCCTTCTCTTTAGGATTAATGGGATCTTATTATTTTTGAAGGTTGAGCTAGCTCTGCCAAAGGCTTGCCATCCTAGTGTGATTCTTCGCCTGATTTCTTCTTCTTTTGAGGGTCTCATGGAGATTCGTTGCCCTAGGTAGATGTAGTGGTCTACTTTCTCGAGTTCTGTGTCCTCGATTTCGATCTTAGTGTTTTTATCTCCAATGTGGTTGTTGCACATGATCTTCGTCTTGCTGAAGTTCATGTGTAGGCCGACTTTCTTGCTCTCCTCATTTAGTTCATCTATCATTAGTTGGAGGTCATGTAGGTTCTCTGCGAAAAGGGCTATGTCGTCTGCGAATCTGAGGTTGCTCAGATACTCGCCGTCAATTTTAATTCCTTTACTCTCCCAGTCTAGCCTTCTGAAGATCATCTCGAGGCAGGCTGTGAAGAGTTTAGGTGAGCTGGTATCACCTTGTCTTACTCCTTTCTGGAGCTGGAAGGGGTCCGAGTCTTTATGTAGCCTGATAAATGAGCTGCCGTGATTGTATATATGTTTCAACACTTCAACATATACTGGATCTACACCTTGGCGACTGATGGCCTCCATGACCTTAGGGATTTCTACTGAGTCGAACGCCTTTTTATGTTAATGATAACAGCTGCTTGTAGATATTCAGTACATAAAGAATCTTGGAAAAATGTAAACCAATTTCACTTGAGTATTAGTTTATTGCTTCAATGATGAAAAAACAGCACAGAAGACTCCTCCTAGAATTTGGTAATCAAGTTCAATGATAAGAAAAGGAAAGTAATGTTACTGAAAGTCGAGTCATTCCATACCAAATCAACCAAAGTCACCCACTAAGATTCTGCTGGAAAGATGCTCCTATACCAAACTTATGGAGGAATCTAAAATATTAGGTCTGTGTCTCAAATAGTCTAGGAATGAAAAATCTCTGAAATTTTACTCGATTTTACACATTTCTTTCCAAACTCGGACATTTAAAACTCCTCTGATATGACAGGTACAGCTTTGAAACTTTGTGACTAGGATTAATCCTTCCGGTAGAATTTTAAGATGTTATCATATCAATATTATATCTTATGTTCTGTTCCTCCTATACTGAACTGAAAATAGCCTAAAATCCAAAATGTAAAAAGATGATGCCTTCACTCAAACGGTATGCTACATAAAGCACTCATATTTTTTTTTCCTGACATTTATGACATTAGGTTATGAGCATGTAGTAACCATATTTATTACAGCTATTGGAGTGTCAGAATGATTGTTTGAAATGCGCACAATTTTGGGGATCTTCAAAATTCTCTATATTCATGTCCTCATCTGACTATGTAATCAGTTAACCAACGTTTCCACATATTCACCATGTATTTTATATATTTGAACAGGATATGACAAAAGTTTCCGGTTACTGCTGACCTTCCTTGTTGAGTAATCATTTTTTAATGCATATCAGAGGTGTTGAAAAGTTCTCAGCTTGATGTCAGGTCTCAGCCCAACCCACTTAAAAAAATCTAAGCATTATTTTTCACTTTTCACAATTCAGAGTTTCTCTTTTTTTTTTTAAATTTCAAGTGTAATTGAACTTCAGCTTAATATTTAACTTCAATTGAAGAGAGCATAACAGTAATAAGCACTTGAAAAATTTGATAAGGGCTTCATTTGAATTGTATCTAGATGAACAAAAACCGTAGAGTTTCATTTGTCAAATTTGTTTCAAGTTCTAACATAAACAGAGAAGGTAAGAGAGAATGTTAATTATGTAGTTCCATTTTTCAATATCAAATTATCATTCTTACACAGGAGATTAAGTTTTATTTACTTCTGGTAAAGAAGTCAGCATATTGTTCTATGTAGGTGATGAAATAAAAAGAGTAAAGAGTTGTAAGTAATCAGTTGAAGATAGAATGAAAACGACAAGTGCCAATCATATTCCTGTAGTTGAAGAAGCGGAATTACCAACTTTTCCACCAGACAATTACTCTCTGACCGTCAGAGCGAAATAAGCAGTTTTGTAAATAGACACAATGGATTTACATTGTATTTTTTCCA
This sequence comes from Thysanoteuthis rhombus, assembly GCA_963457665.1. NCBI lineage: Eukaryota > Metazoa > Mollusca > Cephalopoda > Oegopsida > Thysanoteuthidae > Thysanoteuthis > Thysanoteuthis major. The sequence goes on along the minus strand of CAUOPZ010000082.1, from coordinate 13,745 downwards.
AGGCCATCTGTTCTATGAAACATTGAATAAATTATTTGGAAAAAATTCAGGAAATCATGGAAACTACAAAAATGCAAAAACAGTTAAAAATGGAAAAAAAAAATCATTTGACAAAAACAAACAGGTCACAAAGGATATAAATAATGATAAAGAAACTAAAATTGAAGGAAATTCTTTCTTGGAATATGACAAAATAATTACCAGAGGAAAATCAGAGCATCTTATGCACAAAAAACAACATTAGAAGAACAAATATCCTGAAATTTTTCTTGAGAATGACAAGTTAAAACTACAGATTCTAAAATTCATTAAATGGATGAACAAACTGGCAACAGAAGAGAAACTCTTTGAATGTATGGTTAACATTTAGGAATTTCCTCACGAAGTAGGAGACAGTGTTGAGAATTTGTTCCTCAAGATTATTATTGAAGAAACCAGCGAGTAATATAATGACATAGATTATCTTTTGAATAAAAAACTCGAAATCACTGAAAAAGTTATTGAAGATAACAAAACAGACAATAGACAAGATCTCTTCAAAAATCAAAACAACCACCCCAAGTAGTGATGTAATTATAAGAGTGGATGAATCTAAGGAAGTGGCACAAGTACCAGTACAGAAACAAGAATTCAAAAGCTTGGTTGGACCGACAACATAAACAACATGTTACTTGTACTGAAAAAAGAATTTAGTAGTTTGATTGAGAACAAAACTGAAAGTAAGAATGATGAAACACTGCTACATATACAGCCAGCTTAGTCATATTGCTAGTCAGACTGACAAGAAAATCTGGAATAGAGGTCATTTTAACTTTGGAAATTTTGGGCATAATTGCTTCTCCACAGACACCAGGATCAGTTACCAGAATGGGAGACCTGGCCAGATTACAAAACTGTGTCCTGAGCTATGAAAGTTCATCAGTAAATTGGAGGTTATACCACTGTCATTGGCCCCAAAGTAGCAAAAGATGAAGCATCACACCACTACAAAAATGAAAAGCAGAAAACAAGAGGAAGAAGGGTCAGGAGACAAAGGAGTTTAGGGACTTTTGAGTAACTTAGATGTACAGCTGTAGTGGATACCCATGAATACTGCAAAGTAATTGCTCATTTCCTGTAAGATCTTTTACCCCTAAAGTGACCATGGAGGTCTATAATGTTAAAGTAGCCACGCATCAGATTACAGAAGCTTGTGAACAGACCAGGAAACAGCATAGGGACTAAGACTACAGGCTTGCATTAGACAAATTTCTGAAAGAAGCTCCCAAGGATCTGAATTGATACATGGAGAACAGAGTTAACTGATATTGCTGTTCAACTTTCACCTAAATTGATGAACATTTGAATATCATCTTAAATGTAACCCAGAAGTTACTGAACATATCAACAGATGGACAGACAATATGTTCATGTCTGATTCCTTGATCAAGATGAACTTCTTTCTTTTTTTTTGTAAAAAGCCTGATAGACAATCAGTTTGAAGTTGCCTGAAAGTTGTGAGCATCATGTTGTCGAAATGACTGAATGGACAACCAGTAGAAAAAGTTTTTCTGTTTCATGAGACATTGAATATATTTTTGTTTCATCATTATAAAAAACACGCCCACCTCTAAAGAAAAGAGTGGAAGAGCTCTGGAGTATGTATTCCCCATTTTTTAGCATTGATATATCTCCCTTACATAGGAAAGTTTGTTTTATTTACTTCCAGTAAGAAAGCTGCCATATTGCTTGATGGGCACATTGTCAGCTGATGAAATAAAAAGAATAAAATTTTGCGAGTAATCTTCTCTTGTTTTAGACTCTGTTGATTCATTTTTTAATTTACAGAGAAGACACTTTACTGGGTTGAGTTAATGACCTATTGATCTACATATAATCACCGGTCCTATGAGTTGTACACGGATAATTTTTTTCTTCCTTTTTACAAATGACAAAGATTCCGAAGATAAAATAATGTTTTATAGACTTTCGACTTTTTTTCTTCTTTTCTTGTAAGTAAGGTGTCAGTTTTGAAAGGAGGTAAAAAGTTACTTACAGAATTTCAATTTTGTGAAAGGTTTGCCCCCACCCCACAAAATCTGAGGGACTACTGTATAACCGTAATTGGATAATTTTGCTTAATTTGCACTCTTTTATCATTACTTGGAAGCCGAAATTAAGCAAAATAATCCATTCGTTTTCATGAATATTTATTCCCAATTATACATGATTATGAGAACTTTCATGATCCTTGACGGATATGATATCTCTATTTTAGAAACATATATATATAGAACATGAATTTTTACAGTACAAGAAAAATCTACTATAGAGAATTTTTTCTCCCCATTTGTCTTCATTGAAGCCAATAAAAGTGGTTGGATGATATAGCCAAACCACTTCCTCAAAATAGGCAAGGCATAAGTACAATGGAAATGTAGAAATTAATTATTAAACATTGCTGTTCTTATAAGTATAATTTTTTTTAGATTTGATTCCCTACAAACTTTAAAAAAATATATAGTAAATTGGCATGAAGCAATGTCACCAGTTTCCAAAATAAATATACACAAATAAACAGAGTACATTGTTTCATTTTAAAAGTTTGGCATTCTTTCAACTAGTTACAGATCATCTTAAAGCAGTGCAGGTCACAATGACTTTGGAAACATATACTATGTCCCTACACAAATGAAATAAGATTCAGCTTTCCCTTGACTGACAAGAATTTCAATAAATCAAAAATAAAGACTATGTTGTATCATTAGTTGAGATTTCTACAATTAGACCGGCTTAAAAAGTTGAGGAGAATAAGTCTCTTGACTGTTTCTACAGAGAGGAATGAGAAGAAACGAGAAGCAGACTAGTCTTAACAAGCTCTCTCCTCGACTATTACAGCATGTATGTGATGCAATACCCAGCTGGAATCTCTTTCTGGTAATTTTTTTTTGATCTCTGCTGTGTTTGGCTGGCTAACCAGCCAATCAGCAACTTGAGAAGGGAAATGGAAGAGAATAAGAAACTTGTCCATATTCTACATATACCCTTAGAAGTTTCCTCTACTACATACACAGGCTTATTTCTCAAGGCATCAGTAATTATTCAAACCACACGAAATTTGCACAAAAGGACACCCACTGGATTTTATTGAAAAGCCGATCATGAGCAATTACTATATCTGACATATACAAAGATTTGATTATAAGCTTTAATAAGGACAATGTCTGTCTTAATATCAATGTCAGCCAGCCTGTATCAACTAGGTCAGTGTGTTAGGCTTATCTTACTCCTGATTCTAGAATTAGCATCTTTCCAACAGACAAAGAATCCTGTATTTCAATGAACGGCTATTCTACTAATTTGAAATATATCTAATAGTATTGGATGAATTCAATCATTCATCACTTTTTCTCTAATTCCAAATTTGTACTAGTGTTTTTAAACTGTTTATTAGTCCATTTCTATAGTACTTATGAAATAGAAAGACTTTTTGGTTGAAATCACTGAGAGATCTATAAATACCTTGTAAATGCTATTTTATGCACCACTAAAAAACACAGTCTAAAATGCTCTACATGATAAACATTTACTTTTACCATCTTAAAGTGGATAATTACAAAATCTCTCCCTTATCGTACTTCATACACAGTTCAAACAGATATTTTCTGGTATCAATGTTTCTGGAAATACATTTTATTTTGTAATCAAATGAATAAAACAAATCGATTAATAATAACCTAAATTGGTTATTATGCAGTTTCCTCTC
>CAUOPZ010000081.1:0-32500 GCA_963457665.1 Thysanoteuthis rhombus | reverse complement strand
GTGTGGCTCTAGACTATCTTGTATCCTTTCGAGTACTGGTATATATATGTGTATATATATATATATATGTGTGTATATATATATATTATATATATATATATATATTATTGTATCAAATTACATTTATGTATAATATATCTTTTTCTAAAATCTTCTCGGCTTTCAATCTTGTTTTTTTGTTCTTTTAGCAAACTTGAAGATTTCAAATTCCTCATTTAGACTTTCATATTGGTATCATTTGGTTCCAGTATTCTTGCATATGCTTGTTTTGTGATTCGGTTCTCAATCACTAAAAACCTTAAAGTATAAGTTTATTATGGACATAATAAATTCACTGACCTATATTTCAAAGTAAATTTTAATTCATATTGAAAGACTAGAAATTAAAGATTTGTTAGTCTATTTATTTCAATATCAAAAACTAAACTAATAAAATTGTTCGATATTAAGATACATCAAAAATAATTCACCCCATTCAAACAGAAACATAGAATTCAGACCCTTTTAACCACATAAAGAATATTGTAAGTATATAGTTTTACAGAAAAAAAACTTTAATTGGAACAAGGATTGTGTCATTGAATAAATAATTGGTCACTCTTTGGAAACTCCTCCTGGCTCTTCATCTTTATTGATTATGATTTATTTTCTTATAATTACTTAATCTTTATTCATTGGCAATATTCTCAACCAGCTGCGTTAGTTGTAAAAAAAAAAAAAACGAAGTGCTATTTATTTACTTATTTTAAGCAATCTTTGAATACTAAAATGAATGATTCATCTAAATACTATTGAAAAGTGATAATGTAAGTGTTGAAATGTTCAAATATACAGTTTTTCATGGTCAAAACAATGTATGCTGCTATAATATAGGGTGTATATATTGTAGCCTAATTTATGCCACTTATTTATGATTCCCAAATTTAGTTTGTAGCATTTTTGTTTCAATTCAATTAAATTTTGACTAAATTAACAGCCACACAAACACTTTGTATGAAAACAAAATTAAACCTAAATTATATCAAAGATATTTTGTATATCATCATCATCATCATCAGTCTTTTAGCGTCCGTCGTTGGACATAGACCTTCCCCAGGATTTGCCACACTCCCCTATCATGGGCGTCACGGAGCCAGTACTTCTTGAACCTGTCTAGCTTGTCCCTCCATCTAACATTTTGCCGGCCTCGGCTGTACATGTGGTCTCGGGGGATCCATGCTATGAGTTGTGATGTCCATCGAATGTCTGCCATTCTTGCAACATGGCCAGCCCACCGCCATGTGAGATTTTTAATAGATTCTATGATGTCCCTAATTCTTGTCTTTTCTCGGATGTACTGTGCTGTCTTGTGGTCTCTCCATATGGGTCCCAGCATTATTCTTTCATGTGCACATTGCATGGTTCTCAATTTACGGGTCTGTCTCTTGGTTAGGTTCCATGTTTCAGCTCCATAAGTCACTATTGGGAGGACGCATTGGTTATACACCCTTCTCTTTAGGATTAACGGGATCTTATTATTTTTGAAGGTTGAACTTACTCTACCAAAGTCTTGCCATCCTAGTGTGATTCTTCGCTTGATTTCCTCTTCTTTTGAGGGTCTCATGGAGATTCGTTGTCCTAGGTAGATGTAGTAGTTTACTTCCTCCTGTTGTGTGTCCTCAATTTTGATCTTAGTGTTTTTATCCCCGATGTGGTTGTTGCACATGATCCTTGTCTTGCTGAAGTTCATGTGTAGGCCGACTTTCTTGCTCTCTTAATTTAGTTCATCTATCATTAGTTGGAGGTTGTGTAGGCTCTCTGCGAAAAGGGCTATGTCGTCCGCAAATCTGAGGTTGCTCAGATACTCGCCGTCTATTTTAATTCCTTTATTCTCCCAGTCTAGCCTTCTGAAGATCATCTCGAGTCAGGCTGTGAAGAGTTTAGGTGAGCTGGTATCACCTTGTCTTACTCCTTTCTGGAGCTGAAAGGGGTCTGAGTCTTTATGTAACCTGATAAAGGAACTGCTGTGATTGTATATATGTTTCAAAACTTCAACATATACTGGATCTACACCTTGCTGACTGATGGCCTTCATGACCTTAGGGATTTCTACTGAGTCAAACGCCTTTTTGAAGTCGATAAATGCTATAGCAAGTGGTAGTTTATACTCTGCTGCTTTTTCTTTCAGTTGATTTATCGAGTGCAGGTGGTCCATGGTTGAGTAGCTTCTTCTAAAGCCAGCTTGTTCACGTAGCTGGTTTTCATCGAGTGTTTTTGTGATTCGGTTGGTGATGATCTTTGTGAAAAGTTTGTATACACAGTTGAGTAGGCTTATGGGCGTATAGTTGTTGAGGTCTATCCGGTTTCCTCTTTTATATAAAAGCATTATGATAGCAGTGTTCCAATCGTCTGGGACTTTACTGTGTTTTAGACACAAGTTGGAGAGGACGGCCAGTTTTTTTGTGATGGTTTTACCCGCTTTTCGGAGTTGGTTGATGGTGATGTTGTCTGGTTCAGGGGCAGTTCCTTTCTCCTTCTGTTTAATGGCTTCTTTCACCTCCCAGGGGGTTACTTTTGAGAAGTCCTCGAGTTGATTGCTCATGTCTTGCGTATCTCGCTCATTGTTTTGTAGTCCTTGTTCGGATGAATAAAGTTTTTGGTTGAATTCTTTGGCACGTTCGACAATCCTGTCTCTGTCTGTTGTTAGGTTTCCATTTTCCTTGAGTATATGATACTTTAAAAAGATATTTCATATATATGATACTTTAAAAAGATATTTCATGAATATGATAATTTATAAAGATATTTTATATATATATGATACTTTAAAAACAGCGAAGAGCAAAAGTGAAAAATTTTGGGTCCCATAAAACATTATTGTGCTGGAACTTTGTGATAATCCGCATGTTCATCACAGTTATTAAACTTCCTTTGGTAAAACCGTAGTTAGTTTGGATAGATCCGTGAGTTTGTTAAAGCCAAAATTTGTTATAGCGAGTTTTTATTATAATATAATTACAGTATCAAAACTCTCATTTCAGATAGCTCTTTTCATTGAACTTTTCTTTATTTACTTTTTCCAGTGAAATCACATGATCATTGTGGAAATTCCAAATTACTTGGTGAATATGCTCCCAAAGATAAATGTGGGTCTTCCAAATTAGAGGTAAGATTTTTTACTATCATTATTTGTGTTTACATATTACATGAACATACCATGGAAAAAAGAACTAGTTTATTTTTTATAATTGAGGATATGAAAAAACTAAAATTATTGTAAGCATTGAAATTTTATATATATATTATTATATATTTTATTATATATTTTTTGAATACAATAGGTTAATGCACTTAATGAATAGTAACAAGTGAGAATGATGATTAAGAGGGAGATTTGTCTGTTAGTGAATGTTTACGCCTATTGGTTTTAGATCTCGGTGCTGTATGTCCCAGCTCATGGTGTATGACCAGCCAACATTGTTGTCTTGAGATTCTGTAATTAAGTATATTCATTATTACACATTTTATTGTTGGTTTGACTGTTTTCTTTTTTTATCAGAATGTTCTTATCTTATTCATTCATGGCCATTAAATTAAACTATTAAAACTCAGAGCAAAGAAGTGGCTTCAGACAAAACTCAAAAGTAGTAACTCAGGAGTTTATCTTTGGTGAACAGCACCTCAACATTATAGTAGGCTAGCGAACCTGTTATGATGAGATAAGGTTGTAACCTCCAATCTTTCTGTTATTGTCCTTTTCATCCAATTTTGTTCCACAATTTATTATTGACTACTTAGTTGTGCTGATAGTAGTAATCACTTTTTAGTCAAAAATAGAAAAACTATTCAAAACTTATAATAAAGTATGGTTTATAGAACCTGAGAGTGCTATTACTACAGGCCTCTACCATTATGATGCAAATATTGGAGTGCAAGAAAGCCAACTGCATTATAACTGAACCACAATAACTGAGGGTGGATAGAGGCAATATTCATGAGTGAATGATAATGATAAAAAAAATTAACAGTGGCATTCTTCAATGTTTGTTTTATTAAATGATATCATCAAACTAACTCCAATATATCCCAAAGTATACCAAATTTCAGTATCTAAAAACAACATATTTACATATTTCATCAATGGCTCAACACTTGGACACAAATTCACAATACAAGACAACATACATTTCTAATTATTTGAAACCTAATGAAAGAACTTAAAACATATAAATAGATAAAAATACATACTACCATTTCAAAGGAAACTGTGAATCAATGCCACTCGTATATGCTGCTTTTACCTTGTAAATTAAGCTGCAGTGGTGGTGGTAAAATTAAGTTACCTTGATGAAAATAGTACCAGTATGGTCTGAATCATAAATTTATTATTAAAAAAAAAAAAGAAAGAAAACATGGGAATAAATTTAGGGACACATTCATCATAAACTTTCATTATAATCTGAACCCTCCAATGAAAACCTATCTGGGGGGGAATTTTCAAGAAACAAAAAAACAATAACATTTTCCCTTTTTTTCCTCTTGTACTATACACAATTAGAGCTGGGCGAAGTCCAGATAGATACATACAAGTAAATGTCAGCACACATGAACAACCTAAACCCAGCAACAGTGATTGAACTGGTCTGTTGTGGTATTTGGGATAAATAAATAAGCAGTACCAATCGTAATCCCGAAAAACAATTCAGGATTGAATTGAATCTCAATTGTTAAAATTGTGATGGATCAATCAATTCAACAAGTCGATTGTATTGTACAAGCAGCCAACAAACAAGAAAAAATTACTTTAACTTAATATTCAAGAACCTACCTTATTTAATTTCATAACTTCTCTCAAAAAATATCAAATCAAACCAAAAAGTGTTTTGTTAACATTGATTAAAAATCTCATGGGATATTTACAATTTGAATTTGTCTAGAATAAGTCTGATGAAGGTTGATTGAGTTGGAAAACCAAACAAAGGACAATTTGGGATTTTAAATTGTCTACCTTTGTTTTTGGAATTGAAGGAATTAAACATTTTTGTCATATTAAGTCAATTTTTTTGTGTTCTTGAATCAAAACAATGTCATTAGCAAGCAACTGTTACTTCATATAGTGTTGACTACATAATACAGTTTAAGACATTTTGTAGAACATAGCATTTTTAGAGAGCATACATAATGAGATGAGTGCATATATAATGTGGAATTTTAGAAAATGCCTATTCCAACATGAATTATAAATGCCTATGGATAATCTTTACCTTTATTAAAGCAATATCTGCATTGTACACCACCAAGTTTATGTTATACATCTTTATCCTCCAAGAGATAGACAGAGGCAGTTATGAATGAAAAAGTATCAACTAATGGCTAATTGATACTCTTTTTGGTATGCTGAACTGACAGCAGAGAGAAACCACCGGCTATGTGCCTTATTTATTGGAAAGTAATGGGAGCCCCAGGATTTATGTAGGGAAAGAGCAAAAAAAAATTTTTTTGTCTCAATTTTTTAAAGCTTTCATAGTGTCCATTGGTTAAACTAATTTTTATTGTGTAAAATTATGATTGAGCTATTTTTTTTCTGCTTATGATATTTACCTCTTTTTAATGATACTGTCCATACATTCATTCTGCCAAGTATGGTGTTGAATTGAATACATTCTTATGGATATTATCTTCTCTTGGGGATTTCCATGAGTTTAGTAATAATATAGACAATAATTTGATGGATAAGATACTAATTCATCCTGCTAAGTTGATTTTGTTCCCTGGGATTGTGAGGTCAATCACTGGGCTAGGTAGTGTAGGATTCATCAGCTTTTGAAATTGGATAAATTGACAATTGCAAATTCAAATCTCTAAATGTGAAAAAAAATTTGAAAATAACTCTTGCCAACTAAACAGCAAGCAAAGTGCATAGTATTTCACTCTGTTATTTTTGTTGTAAGCACTACTGGACCGTTTTGCCCAGAACCTTATGAATTCTTATAATCACTGTGAGACATCCTTTAAAATCATTTTTTTTAATTTTTGGAAATTAAAACAAAAAAGTTCTTTTTAACTCTTTCAATCTTGTGCTATCACTACCACACATCTTTTGGCCTAGAATCTTGCGAATACACATGTATACAATTTAAAGATAGCTTCAGGAAAAAATTTTTTCAATTTTTCAAAGCAGTAGCTGGGACTTTCATGCACACATCCCCATCCTATTTTTCAGCTGGTAAAATTGGGTCAAAAAGTTGACTGTAATTTTCTATTTTTTTTTTCAAATGGATTATTGCAAATCAGGGCCTCTAAATGTTGGTTTGGGACACCTTTAGGAGTTCTATGAAAGTTACATGCATTGCATAAAAAACAATGTTTTTAGATTTTTAGAAAAAATGCTTTATTTACAAAAGAAAGACTTATATAATTGAGTTAATGTTACCAGACATACTATGGTGATTCACTCAATGATTAGTGTAGCATGTATATATTTTCATAAATATTTCTGTTTCACAAAACCAACAAAAATATTTGTTTTAGCTTCTAAAAAACAAGAAATTCTCAGATTATCTGATGCAACACGTACATGAGGAATAACCTGACTTGAACCTGATAAAAACTATCATTAAGATGCGAGATTATAAAAAAACATCAAATTGTAACACTACTGTTGCGCCCCTTATTCTTTTAGTTAGAAATTAAATACAAAATCCTTCTCTTAGCTAGATTTTGAAAACGTCACTTCCTACAACAACCCCTATTAAATCCCCTGGATACACATGGTCCAATGCTCATTGGTGCCGGCACCTCTAGCTGGTTACGCTTCTGGCCCCAGCACTGGTTGCCGGCTACTCTCTCTTTCTCTTTCCTTCTCTCTAAGATTGCTATTCATTTCCTGCTACACTTCCCAACTAAAGAAGATACCATACTTCAAAAACTGGTGACCTTTCTACGTGAATAGATTCGATGAAACCTTCAAATGAAAATCCGAAGGTGAATCTAGAAACGAACACACTTTTAAAATTCTAATAAAATTCACAACAAATTGAGACTTCTCACTCCAACAATGGTGTAATTCTTCAACAATGACTCTTTCTACATTTTCATGCAAAAGATTTTCTACAAAATGGCTTTCAGAAAAAAAAAAATTAACTTATTTCAACACAAGATTTCAGGAAATCATCACACATTTCAACGCAACATATTCTCCATCAAAAACATGCGATCATCCTACAACAAATATGTTTCTTTGAATTCAGCTCTGATGATCTGACCAACAACATATTTCTTGTGGACACCAATTACTACTACTAGTACGACCATTGTAGATGACTTCTACAAGCACATTCGCATACACACATTTGAAGGAACACTGCTGCCAATAAGGCAAGCTCTAAAATTTTCACACATATATACATTACTACTCCATTTGCTGTATACATCCACACAGTGATATTTACGCAATCATCTTTTTTTTAATAATTTGCTTCAGTTTTGCTCATGCATCATCATCATCATCAGTCTTTTATCATCCCCAGGATTTGCTATACCTCCCTCTCATGGGCTTTGTGGAGCCAATACTTTCTTAACTTGTCTTGTTCATCTCGCTAACTTATATTCTACCAGCTAGGGTTTCACATGTGATCTCTGGGGATCAGCATTGTGAATCATGATCTCCAGTCATTCCTGCCACATGATCAACCCATTGCCATTTGAGTTTTGTAGTGGTTTCTATTTCTCGTTCTTGTTTTTTCTCTGATATGCTGGGTTGTCTTGTGATCTCTCCATGTGAGGTTGAGCATGATTCTCAGTTTGAGGGTCAGTCTCCATATTCTACCTCCATAGGTGACTATCAGGAGCATGCATTAGTTGTATACTCTTCTTTTGAGGACTAATGAAATTTTCTTATTCTTGCTCTACCAAAGGCTTACCATACTAAAGTAATTCTTTGCTTGATTTCTTCTTTTGAGATTTCATGAAAATTCCTTGTCTTAGGTAGATGTAGCGGTCTTCTCTCTCCACTTCTGAGTTTTTGATTTTAATCATTGTGTGTTTATTTCCGTGACTGCTGCTAATGACTTTTGTTTTGTTAAAATCCATGTGAAAGCCAACCCTCTTGCTTTCTTCATTTAGTCCATCTAGCATTTGTAGAGGTCATCGAGGTCTCTGCAAGAAGGATGATGTCATCTGAGGTTGCTCAGATATTTCTGATTCTTTTATTTCCCCAGTCTAGATTTTGGAAAATCATCTTGAAGCAGGCTGTGAAGAGTTTGGGTGAGCTGGTATCACCTTGTCTTACCTTTTTTTGGCGCTGGAAGGGCTCCGAGTCTTTGTGTAGCCTGATGAGGGAGCTGCCGTGACTGTATATAAGTTGCAGTACTCAAACATATACAAGGTCTACACCTTTTAGAGTGATAGCCTCAATGACTATGGGAATTTACACAGAGTTGAAGGGATTCTTGATGTTGATAGATGCTACAGCAAGTGGCATTTTGCATTCTGCTGCTTTCTCTTTTAGTTGATTAATCAAATAGAGGTGTTGTATGGTTGAGTAGCTTCTTCTGAAGCCAGTTTGCTCCCATGGTTGGTTTTCATCTTGTGTTTTGGGAAAAGTTTGTAGATGTGGGTGAATAGACTTACTGGTCTGTATTTTTTGGAGTCTTCCAGGTTTCATATAAAAGCAGTGTTCTAATATTCCTAGATTTTACTTTGCTTTTGGCATAAGTTGAATAGCTAGTTTCATCAAGTGATGATCTTACCAGCTTTTTTGAGTAGGTTGATGGTGATGTCATCTGGTCCAGGACTTTTCCTTTTTTTGTTTGTTTGATGGCTTTTTTCACTTCCCATGGTGTAACTTTTATCCTCATTGCTCACTTCTTGCACATCCTATTCAATGCTTTGTATTCCTTGTTTGGTGGAGTAGAGTTTTTGGTAGAATTCTCGGGGACATTCAACAATCCAGTTCCTGTCTGTTGTTAGGTTTCAATTTTTTTTGTGTACATTACTTATTAGTTTCCGTCCTTTGCTGAAAGCTTTGAAGTCCCATTTTATTTCCAGAATTATTCCAATAATTGCTGTTTATCTTCTTTTGTCTTCTCTCTGTTTCTTTTAGATTGTTTTATTCAGTTTTGTTGTTTCAATTTTCCCTAGTTGTGTCGGTGGCTTGAGGTTTCTACACTTTTCCATGAGATTTTTGTTTTTTTCACCAATGGTTTGTGTGCTCTTCGGTTCAAATATAGTGGCAATTTCAATTTGAGAGGCTGTTATTTTGGTGTTGAATTTGTTTTCCTCTGGTTTGGTAAAAATTTATATATCTGTCTTCCAGTTCAAGTTTTTTTGGTACGTTTAGTGGTTGCAGTTTGATGTGGAACATTTTCCTGCATTCTTTGTTGGTGTTAATTTGCATTTTACATCTTAACAGTCTGTGGTCGTTTCCTGTGTTGACTTGGTTTAGGACTTGGATGTCTTTGATAGTGCCTCTTTTGTCCGCTTGGATGTATTCTTTTGGTTTTGTGGTTGGGGCTCTCCCAAGTCCATTTTCTATTGGGTTTCTTTTTGAAGGTGTTCAGGATTTTAGACTCATTCAGGGTTTCAAAGTTCACAAGATCTTCAGATCTTTCATTTCGCACTTTATATTCAAACTCTCCCATGCAATGTTCAATTCCTTGTCCTACCTGTGCATTGAAATGTCCCATGGTAACACTGGAGTATTTTCTGGTATCTTGGAGTAGGGAGTTCAAGTCATCATAGAAGTTGTCAATTTTCTCTTTTGTTGACTGCGAAGTGGTAGCGTAGGCTTGGATGATATTCAGTTCATACCTCTTTGAAGGCTGTATGATGACACTCGCTATGTGGTCCAAGACAGCTTTGAAGCCTACCTTATTGTCTTTGAGTTCCTTATTGATGAGAGAGCCTACTCTGCTTCTTTTTACTTTCACTTTTTGATAGTTGTAAAGATGTTTGTTGTTTAGTTTGATTAATTCTTCTCAGAGTCTTCTCATTTTGCTAAAGCTGATTATGTCCCATTTGATGTTTTTGATTTTGTTCTCTAAATCAGTTAGTTGCATGTCTATTGAGTGTTCTGATGTTGTAGGTGCCAATGTATAATGTTTTCTTACTGAGGGTTTTTGGGTTTTGTTTAGGTAGTCACTGTTTGAGTGCATCAACCCCACCCAAAGCAAGTGATGTGGCGTGGCCTTTTGGGGTCTGATAGACTGGTCACAGCTGATCTCAATCAGAGTGGCATTGAAGCTCCACTAATAATTAGCATCACATTCTATCTGATCTTGATAGGTAGATATGGGTGTTTGCAGTGCTGAAGAGGATAAAATCAGATATGGAATATGAGACAGGAGGAAAAAATAATTTTTTTTTTTTTCTTTTTTCTTTTAGTTGTGTAGCTATGATTTCCACACCTGTCTACTCATGTTTTAAACAAGAGGTAAACTGGGTATGTCTAGTATATTTCAGATCATGTCAGGATCAATCTTTATTGCCGTGAGTGATATATCAACTGGTCCTACAAGTTTATTTTACAAGTAGTTAGGTGAGTAATTTGTTTTTGGTCATACCTCTGCCTTGTTTTTTCAAGTTTTTTCTACTCAAAGTCTTCAGAGGCTTCATTTTAAGAAAAATGGGTACCTCTTCTTTTTTTTTTTTTTTTTTTTTTTTAAGGGAGATTCTTTTAACATTGATAGTTTCAAAAGAATTAAACTATTTTACTTTTTGTTCAAAAGTATAGGCTGTTCCTTTCGACTTATCTATCATCTGATAGCTATACGATTCCTTTCCTATAATTTTTGTAGTGGTCCTTCTTTCAGATTCTTATTCCTGAGAAAACTTGGCTGTAATATATCTTATGGCCACCTCTGATGGGGAGGAGATTAACATTATTATCATTTGATTTTTACCTCTATCTTAATAGTTGTTGCTTTTTATTGCCACTAAACTCTGAATGGTTATTTTTAAATTAACAGCACAGATCAAAATGAAGAATAAGTTCCAGATGAGAATCAAACTCATGATCCACTATGCTAGAGAGTGGTTCGCAGAAGATTCAAAAAAAGAGTATTCCCCCATTTTATGAACAAAATTGAAACATAAACACTGAATTCATTCAATGAAAACCTTATTTTCGAATGTGTTTAATATTTTGAAAAGAAAATAAAGTGAGCCATGAAAGTGGTCTTTTGATAAAAAACATGTATCAAAAAGTCTAAAACTTGAGAATATTCAATTTTGTCTTCATAATCTTTGTCTTATTAATGAGAAGAGAGATTGTAGAAAATTATCAACTAAATATTATTTTGGTACACAGTTTAAAGACCATAAATAATCGTGGTTGAAAACTTGTGAACAGATGAACCATGAAAATTTAGCCCAACACCACATACTCATATTTTCATGCAGATTCATATTTTTATATCTATATATTTTGGGTGAAATAGTAATATTTCAGCTAAAATATACAGATATAGATATAAAGATAGTCCCCAGAGATCAGTTAAAATTCTAATAGGTACTATATACTATTTTTTCTTTCAAATTTGTCCTAAATTTTAAAAAAAGTTCAATAAAAATGGAAAAAATTTTTTTTGAAATTTGCTCTTTAAAAAAATTACAATTTGATGTACTCTCTTTGGTTATGCAAAAAAAGATATGTTGAAAAAAACTTGAATCGCCTTTTCAAAATTACGTTATAATTACTGAAAATGTTTTCCTTTCTGTTCAGACAAAAATTCATAACAGATTTTTAGAACAATTTTTATCATGTTTTTATAATTAGGCATCGATTTCGTGTAGAAAATTTTTGTTCAAAATTGTTCAAACCTAGTATATATGTATTTGATATATATTTTAAATACTAAATCTTATTGTACACATATAGAACATAATTCAAATTTTACAATAAATACCTTTTTTCTTTTCATCAATTATAAAAATAGGGCCCCATTAAGATAACACTATCAAACTAATTTTAGAAAATGAAAAGTCAGCTGGTGTTTTTGGAAACACAATGGGACATTGCTGAATGCCCTAGAATTAAGTCTGTTTGCGAGGTATTTCCAGGGATGAGTAAGCAAAATGATCAGACTGCCAAAGGAAATGTGGCAAATTCAGTGTTGGTCAAAACAGGTTTGGGAAAATTATACTGACACATATAGTATATCTTACCGAAATTTGGTCAGTCAATACAGTAGCTAACATATCCTGCTAGTTTTGGTCTGCAAAGCTTGAATGATCATGCATGATAACTTGAGAATGTGTCAGAGTACTTCAATGTTGAAATCAGTATTTTTGGGTCATGTAAGATTTACTGGCAACAATTACCCAACAAAATGTTACTGACAGCAATTATCAATGTTCACCGAGATCTTTAAAATTACAAAAAGATTAAGAATTCAAAAGAATTTATATTAAAATAAAAGAATCGTTTGACAGAGAGCTCATTTTGTAAAAAAAAAATGAAGGATAATTCGGATAAATTTTTTCAAGTATTAGAAAAAAAATCCAAATATCTCTTTACTTTCAAAAATATTTGTTTGTGTACATCTTTATACTAACATTACTTTTGAATTTACAATGCTTGTTGAAAGAATGAAATCATGATGTTTGCACTGACCAGTGCTTGATTGAATGGACATCACAACCTATTTATTCTTTTGAAAATGTTTGTGCACCGTTTGCTTATAACCTTGCTTTTGAAATAAATAAATCCTAGTCAAAAGGCATCAGGCATAAGGACAGCAGTGCAGTACAGATTACAGTGCAGATACAATAACAATCACCCTCTGATATGAGGGATAACAGTAGTTACAAATATTTTAACTGAATTTGTACTATTTAAGTAATTTAATTTAGTATTTTTTTTAATTTGAAATTCAAATGATTCTAGTCTTCCTGTGACATACGGTACAGAATTAAAAAAATTAAAATCACTATGAAGTTTTTACTCATCTCAATTAACAAAAAAATTTAAACATGTTTACTTTATTAGATTATGCATAAGTGCTAAAAAAATACATTTTTCAATAACATTAAACATGTTCCTAAGATGTTAATGCAAAATGATGGTCGGTTCTGTGTAGCGACTAGATGTTGGTAGAATTCATTTCCATGTGTTTAAAGTTTACTGCCACATGCTGTGATGTCACATTATTAGTTAAGATATAGGTGGCCATCTTGTTTTGCTGTAAACATCTGGTACCATTTTTTTCTTGGAAGATTAAGTATAATTATGGACACTGAGATTGAACAGAGGTCATAATCATAATAAAGACAAGTACTAATGTTTAGACAAACAAATAGGACATACATTTAATGGTCCAACAAATGATACTTGTTAACATTAATGAGATTTATTGTGATAGATGAAGCCTGTTTAGAATAAATTATTGCATAGCATCTCTTTAAAATATCTAAGCAGGGGATATATATATCTCCTGGGCAAAGGAGATAACTTGATACTAAAAATGGGAATACTTACTTAATAGTAGAATGGAAAGTAGCTATACTCAGGTAATCTATGGGAACTTTCTATTAGAAATATAAAGTAAGGTTTTTTTGAATACTCAATATAAGTGCTTTTAAAAAGAATTAATTGCCAACTTTTACTATGGTCTACTGTGTATAATTTTCAAAAGGGCCACTGAACACATTAATAGCCTAATATTCACTCTAGACAAGTTTTTTCAACATTTTTGTAGTATCAAGCATTTTTGATTACATATCAAAATTCTACCTCTGGAAAGGTATAATTTCTAAGATGGTGCCCAAGTTGACTGCCAAATTAATTGGCTTCATGAAAAACCAACCCTAACCCAAAAAATCACAAATAGATGTTTCTCAACAGATTTTTGTAGTATCAGGTGTACATGCAAAAAGTCTACCACAAATATAATTTTCAAGATAGCATACAAAGGCCTTATTACAGACATATTTCATGAGTTATAGAGAAATATGCACTATATTGAATAATTCCTGGATCCACACCAAATTTTAATCACTCCTTTTTTTACCTTATGGCCCACCTTCTCACAAAGTTTCATTGAAATTCATTGAGAACTTTTCAAATATTGTGAGCAGACATGATTGAATATAGAAATGTATGGAGAAAAAACAAAAAATATCCATAAATATCTCTCGATCAAAAACAAATGCCTGGATCCACCTCGAAATTCATTCTCTTCCTCCTTACAATATGCTTCACCTTTTCACAGAATTTCATTGACATTCGTGGAGAACTTTTGGAGATATTGTATAGAAAGACAGAACCAAAATACAGGAATGTATGAAAAAAAAGCGCAAAAATATGTTAAAAAAATTAATTCCTCAATCCGCCCCAAAATTTGATCATATCTTTCATGATAGATGCTTTACTTTCCACGAAAGTCCATTACAATTCATTGATAACTTCAATTTTTTCCCCATACATTTCTGTGTTCAATCATTTCATTCTAGACACTATATCTTTGAATATTCTCAATTGATTTCAATGAAATTTTGTGGAAAAGCAGGCCGTAGGGCAAGAAAAAAGTGATCAAATTTTGGAGTGAATCCAGGAATTTGTTTTTATAGTGTGTACTGCTACATGAAAACATCTGTAATTCATGAAGTATATCTAGCACGCTTAATACTACGAAAAAAAAATGGAAAAAATAGAGTGATTAATGAGAAAGTAATGTACATCAAGTATCTGGTAGCCAGGGAAAAAATTGACAGCATATTTTTATTTTATTATTTTAAGTATTTATATCGAAGATTCATAAAAACCTCACCACATGCTTCAAATAAAAAGTTCCCATGGGGTTACAAATCAGCTGACACCATGACAGCTTTTCTCTTTTCTTTAGACATGAGCATAGTCTTTATAATGAAAAAAACAAAAATGTGTTCTGCATTCCACAACAACAAAAAAAACATTTTTCTAGAGATTGTTCATTCAGTTCTTCAATAGCATGATGCTTCCAGGATTTAGTCATGACATATCTGTGCCTCTGGACTTTTAGTTGATTTGTTCATGTTACAATTTAGGAGAAAGTCGAACTTACATGAAATGAACAAGCATTCCTCTTAGCATCTGAAACTTCCAGTGTGTGATGAATAACTTTCAAAATTCTCAACCTTATAAACCAACAGCAATATTATTTAGCTCCATTCTCAATACATCAATTCAGATCCTAAGGACCTTCTTTCAGAAATTCATTTCAGTCAGATCTACCAACTTGCTCCAAAGAAGACCAAAGCCTGTTTCTTGGTCTCTCTACAGGTCTCTATGATCTAGCTACTTCATATCCATCGTCTGGCTACTTCAGCATTATTAATCTCCATGGTCACCATTGGATAAGAGATCCTACTGGGAATGAGCAATTACTTCCTAGTATGTGTTGGGTTCTGCTGCAATAGCATATCTGAGTCATTCTAAAATCAGGCGTGACCCTGCATTAACTCCAATATTCTTCATCTCAGCTTCCGGAATCAATGAGAGTTCTTACAGGACCCTTTTTCTTCTCATATTCTGCTTTTTATTTTTGTTGTGTTTGTACGATGCTTTATCTTTTGTTATTTGGCATATTAAATAGATAAATAACATGTTTCTGACAATCCATTTAATCGCCTTCCTTAGAGTACTATCCAAATGTGATGGTGGTAAACTGAATTTTCCAATAGTGTTGGTAGCCACAGTAAAACATGAATTGGATAATGTCGATTTTTTTTTTTTTTTTTTTTTTTTTTTTGTTCTTGTTAGACCCACATTTTCATCCCTAGTCCTTGTTGAGTGGTGGAACTCTGCACTTGTCTGACTACACATTCAATCAGCATGTTGATGTGGGGTGCCTGCTTGATTTTCCTCATTTTCCAATGGTGTTCCCTGTCTGAAACAACCTTCTTTCCAGAGAGGGAGGTGCTTGCCAGATCTTTCTATCTCGCTTTTGATTATGGCTTTTTTATGCTCACCTAGTCAAACTTTGTGAGGCCTGCTAGTTTCCCTGTATAGACTTTTCCACATTTACATGGCATAACATAGGTACACTTACTGGTCAGATTTTTCTCTTGTAGAGTGAATTAATTTCACATGGTTGAAGTGGATTTTGGAGCTAGAAACCATAAAAATTTCCCAGGCCCCATGGCTCTTGCTATATATTTTTGTCATTAGATGTCATTAAATTTACACTTTATAATTTTACGATATTACTATCAGTGTGTGGGTCTGTGAAATCCTTAGTCACTTCCACTACAACTGCAAGCTTGAACTTGAAGTCAGAAATTCCTTTGTCTGTTCTTTCTCTTTTCTTCGAGCAGTAACTAGTTATTTTTTAAAGGGTGGTGATTACATAAAATCACTGTAAAGCTCCTTCTCTTTAGGTCAATATGCAGATGGCTGGAGTTTTTAATTTTTCTTTAGAAACTTGGCAGTCACTTTTGCCATCAGTCTCAGTTACAGTATTTCCAGAGAGACACTGCCACCACTGACATAGATCTTTGTAAGTCTTCCTGTCTTTTCAGGAAACTGAAAATATTGTATCATCTTCCACCACTTCTGATTCGGAAAAAATCGTTGATAACCATGGTACAAAGACAAAACATACTCATTTAGAACTCAAAGCAATACTACCTATTGCTCCTCTTCATCCATTAAGTAAATTCAAGTTAAAAGTTTGGGAATCTTTTTCTGAAATTGAAAAATGTGATCGTGCATCAGAAAGGTCTCTCAAATAAGTTATAGAAAGTTACACTTAGGGTTTTAAGAGAAGTAGCACAACTTCTTGTTGCAATATCTTCAAGTCAGTGTAGAATGTTTATTTTAAGCTCTAAAAATTACAAATTGATTGAAGCAATCATGTTCTTAGATCAAATCTTCAAAAGTTTAGATAATTTTTCATTTTGAAAGGTATAGAGACTTTAGTCCTTACATTGTGTGTTGGAGAGAATAGTTAATAATTGTTTGTTAGATGTGTCAAGAAGATGTAGTTATAGACAAAGGATTTTGCTTCCACGTGGTTTGGTGTTAGCGCCAACATCACTGGAGATGTTGAAGGAGGAAGGTAGATGTATGAAGAAAATGCACACCAAATATGAACGTAGACATGGAGATGAAACAAAATAAAAAGGACACATACAAATATTTGGATGGACAAATAAAACATACATTTAATGCAGGAACAGTAATGACAAATAATGAATGAAAATGAAATACAAATAATGATAACATTAATACAATTGATCGTGTAAAGAGGAGAGAAGAGATAGCTAGAGGTGAGAGCTTTGGTGTCATTGATAGTACAGAAGTCGAAGCAGAGTTGTTTGAACTGCTTTTGAATCTATACAGCTTGGAGTGTACCATGGAATGATTATGGAGACCAGGTTTGTTCAGTTAGTGCATGCCAAACTGCCGAATTGTTGCTGGCTACTCTTTCCATCTCCCTAAGATTGGATTGTCAATACCAATCTTAAGGAGAATGAAAGAATAGCGGGCAACAAGTACCAGTGCGAATGAACGTTTGACCATGTGTGTCTAGAGCTTTTATAGGGGTCGTTGTATGAAGTGACATTTGTGATATTTAGCTAAAAGAAGTTTTATGTATTTAATTCCTTACTAAAAGTATAGGGGGTGGTTGCTACAGACTTGAAAGAATTCCAATCTTGTTTTTACTCAAATATTATCAAGCTCATCTAAACTACAATAATTTGGATATTTTGAATTTTTTTAATGATCTGTAGTTTCTGGATTTGATAAAAAATTAAAATCAGATGGTTTTATTTTTTTGCCCTTTTTCATTGATGAATTACTATTCACATTTTGATTATTTGATAAACCAGAGCCAGGCTGACCAAAAATCTTAGTTCCGGTGCTGAAGCCAGAAGTTTTTTCATCACCTCTACGACCCTGTTATCTTCAATAACTTCTCCATAAACTTCATGATTTCACTCAACAGATGTTCTTTATCATTATATTCCCCACTGATTTCTTCAATAATAACCTTGTGAGACAAATTCTCAGTACTGTCTCTTACTTTATGAAGAAATTCCTCAACGTTAAGAGTTTATCTTTTCCAAGTTTGTTCCAATAAATAAATTTTAGAATTTATTGTTTCAACTTTTTGTTCAGGAGAAAAATTTTGGAATATGTTTTTCCAGTGTTGTATTTTGTGCATAAAATGCTCTGATTTTCTTTGGTAATTGTTTTTTCATATCACTCCAAATCTTTTCCTTCAATTTTTGTTTCTAAATCATTATTTAAAACTTTCCTGATCTGTTGTTAGTTTTTGTCACTTGTTTTTTCTTTCTGTTCCTTGACTACGTTTTTTCATCTTTGTAGTTTCAACTTTTTCTTCTTCAGAATTTTTATCAACATCCTCAGTAACAGCTATAGTATCATTATATTTGTCTGTGTTTTGAACCAAATTTATGCAAAACAATTTGTCCAACTTATTGAATTAGTTTGATAAGCTATTTTTTTATCTTAATTCTACTGTACCAGTCAAGCTGAAAAATGTTGTGGGAGCAATTTTGATACCGTCAAATATATAGCCATTTCATCACTCCATTTACAATAATTCTCTGATTTCATTTCTCCAATTTTGTGAATATTAACATTCATAAAATCCATTTTTCTTCAACAATATCATCAAATACATTTGTAATATTGTCTTTGTTTTGTTGTTTATGTTTTGTTCAACTTTTGGTCTGCTACTAGTATTAGAATAAAAAATGACAGACTATAGAATTTGAAACAACAGCAGATTGCTTACAACTCTTTGTTTTCTTCTCTTACATCTGACACACTTGTGAGTTCATTTTCCCCACGAAATAATATAACGGCTTCCATACCAAAGTAAATTGAAAAAAATCAACTATGTGAGGGAGATAACTCAATGTTAAAAATTGGATTGCTAAAAACTTTATATTTACATTAATTTTTTATATTTACATATTTCAATAGTAAGTGCAAAAGGTCGCAACTTGGGAAGTATGCATACATTATTTCACCCATCCATTTTGTGTCTAACTAGAACGAAAGATGTAAACTCACAAAAAGGACTCAATTTTCATAAATAATTTATAGTATGATCTTGTTTTTTCTTTCATACTCAGAAGGTAGAGAGCCCTCACTCAAGTTCTACAGAATTATGGAAGGATGAAATCAGTAAAGAAATTGAAGATCTTAAACAACAATTACACAAAAAGCAGGCTGTGTTTGCTGCCTTGGTAAGTTTTGTTTGCTTTTGCTGCCTATTTACATATCTGTGTTCCTACTTATTTCTTTAATTATTTTACCAGTTTTACTTCATTTATTCACTATGTTTCCCCACCCGAAATCTCACTATTTATTTTTCAAAAAATGCTTTTTTTTTTTCATTCAAGTTCCAACTCAACTCTATAATACCTTTTAATCTTACATTTTTCTCCTTGATTTGTTGTACTCATGTAAATATGAAGAGTTACAATTAAATTCACTGTTCTTTTAAAATGACCAGAATCTTTTAAATTATTCTTCCAATAACAGTATATTCAATGAAAATTGCAACAAAACATTTGCATTTTGGTAATATTTTGGGATTATTTTAGAAAGAGCCAACTAGTTGTATTTAAAAAGTTGTAAAATTATTATTTTTCACCAAATTCTGGGATTATTTGTTGTATACCCTACTAATTATTTTTCAAAATTATTGAATCGATATCATTAGCAAAGTTAGTATCATTTTTTGACTACCCACTACAATGAATTACCCTGAATCAGACAAGTGAGATAAGAGAAAAAAAACAATGGAACCAACCTTGTATTTTCAAAAAAATCCCAAACTCTTATTAACAGGGGTAGGTAAAGGATAGAGATGTAGAAAAGAAAAGAGGGAAGTTGAGATTGCAAAAAATAAATGACTTCATTGAGAGCTTGATGTAGTAGTAGAGGGAATAGCTGAAATGATTGCACTTTTTGGAATTTCTAACATAGGTAGCACATAAGATCAACTTTCAAATGTAAAGGAAAGTAAGATATGTGTGACAGGTCAAATCAAAAATGGGCACCAGACAAGCTGGTCTAATATTTAAACGCTTTTAATTTGGGAATCAAACAGCATAGAAAAACACTCAAGTGACATTTCCAACTAAGTTGGGAATGCCCATTCATTTGGTGATACTTCTGGGATCACCAGATGCTGAGAAAATGCATAATAAAGTATGTGTGCAGCAGATGTGAAAAAAACAAGTTGCCAATTTTTTCAACAATTTACAGACCAGAATTTATGGCTTCATCATTTGGAATAATTTCTCATATTTGTCACATACTGGGGTACATTTATTTTATTTCATGAAAAAAGGGTTTCTCATCTATATAAAGATACTAAAAGTCTGGTATAGTCTGCTCAATAACATATTAAAATTCTACTACAGTCTAACCTCTCGAGAGGTATAATTTCCAAGATAGCCACCAAATAATTCAAATGCTGATACAAGTTTATTATCAACTCTACAAAAGTTTTCCTCAACAGTTTCTATTAGTTTCAAGTGTGATTGATAACTAGTCAAAATTTTAGCAGTCTGACCCCTGGAAATGAATATATCCAGAGATGACATTCAAGATGTCTGTCAAACCTTCAAAATGTTCATTACTTGTTCATTATCTATCCTACGTAAGGTTTCTCAATGGTTTATTTTATTGTCAAGTGTGCTTGATAACAAATGGAAATTTTACCGCAGTTTGACCACCAGAAAGATATAATTTCCAAGATGGCTTTTAAAATCGTAGCTTAATAGTTAAAATATCCATTACTCATTCATTATTGACCTAGAGTTTCCTCAATGGATCAGGTATCAAGAAAACGTATGAAAATTTTATCTCAGTCAGACCACTAGAAAGGTATAATTTTCAGGATGGCATTCTAGTTGACTGACATTATTCAAAAATTATACCTTCATGACCTGTAGACTTTTAGTATGTCATTGAATACATCTGATACTATAACTGAAAGACTATTGAGATACCTTTTATTAAGATTTTCTAAGGGGATAAGGTATTTTTTTCATAAAGCTAAATAATGTCTGTCAACTTGGATGCCATCTTGAAAATTATACCTTTCCAGTGGTCAGACTGTGGTAGAATTTTGATATGTACCAAACTTTTAGTATGGTTCCTAAAAAAATTGTTGAGAAACCTTTCATTCATGGGGTAAAGTTTTATTTTTTTCCTTAAATGTATCCCAGTATGTGATAAATATGAGAAATTATTCCAAATATTGTTGGTATAAATTCTGGTCTTTAAATTGTTTAAAAAATAGGCAATATCTTTTTCTCACATCTGCTGTGCACACACTTTGATATTTCAGCAAGATATCATCAAATGAATGGGCATCCCTTACTCAGTTATAAATATCTCCTTAAATGTTTTTCTATGCTACTTGATTCCTAAATCAAATGTGTTTAAACATCAGACCATGTCAACTAGCGTCCATCTTTAATTTGACCTCTCATGCACAGTCCTCAAAGGTCAAATCTGACACCCCTTCACATCTGAAAATTGATTTTTCATTTGTGCTACCTGTGTTAAAAATTTCAAGCTTTTTTCAAAAAGTGCACAATCGACCATGAGAGTTTATGAGCTGCACTAATAAGAAATCCAGTTATCAAATGTTCATTTTTAAATTGGAAGAGTCTCTTGGATGAGAGTTCTGCGGAGAAGCTGATGTTATTTTTGTAGGGTTCTGATTTTTGTAAGAGTCAATGCTTTTCACTTTGCTATGTTGGCTTGGCTTGGCTTGGCTTGCCTTAAAACAGCTACTTTGACCATTTGATACTACAAAAAAGTCATTTTAAGACATCATCTGTTGAAAAAAAAAGACTTTCGTTTCCAATGAGAGAAAAAAGAGAAAGGAAAAGATAGAGGTCTGTCTGGCCATAGGTCCAGCTGCCAAAGTAAGGCACATCTCCACCCTATGATGTCATTATGGGAAAAGAGGCAAAGAGCAAAAAGTAATTTTCCAGTTCTCACTTGGGAGATAATCACATGACCCCTCTCCAGCATTCTCTTGGGCAAAATTTCAGTCAATGGGGTAAGTGCTCTTGATCCTGGAATAAAAGAATTAGATAAAAAAATGTTCAATAACTCTCAATATATTCCTCTCTAAGAAGAAGCAATCAAGCAGTTATTGCAAACTATTTCAAATTGGTAGAGGAGTTTTCATAGAAGTACAATACATTATTAATTGATTGATTGATGCTCGAATGACAAGTGAGGACGAGTCATATAATTTTAAAATTTGCTAGAAGGAATGTGAAGTTAGTAATCTCATGTAGATATTCTGTTTGTTCAAAGATGTTACAAGCCATTGAAACACGTTATCATTGAGGCTTGATCTCAGAAGATTATAGTTATGTATATTGTAGTGAGGAATTAAGAATCTATTAGGTCTTACGACTTAGGCAAATTAAATGGTTTTAATTCTTAAACCTATAAAGGAGACTAGTTAGCGATATTAGCCTCCAAGTAGCAGTATCAAGGGGTAGTTAATTTTTTGTTCAGTTCAATACAAATTTTCTCTAGGTCTCTGAGTTGTAGTTATTGAATTCTGATGTGTACTGCTATAAAGAATTTAATTATTTTTCATATATATTGGTTAGTGTATTGATATATGTATTTGATGATAATGGGTTTTTTTACCAGGTAGAAATTTCAACTTTTCAGCACTGTTAAGTGCAAATTCTCAACATGGTTCACATCAATATGCCATTGTTACATTGACTTGATAAAATAAAGGGGTTGTCCATCAAAGTTGTATCACACTGAATAGAAGTGTAAACTTTAAACTTGATTTTATAAGTTAAACCAAGATTCATAATGATTTGATTCAGATCTGCCTTGACTTGAAGTTTCAAAACAATAATTTCAAATTCTAATGGATACTTTCCAATTCTTCGAATCAGCAAACTTAAACTGATATTTTCAAATTTGCATTCTTCAGAGCTACTGTGACTCTATCGAGTACCTTCATATTCATATTCTTTGCAGTACAAGTTAACACCATCTACATTTCAAGGCAGTACACAATAGTTCAGTATGCATTCTCTGTAATGTATATCTCTACATTGACTTCATAAGTTACTTAATCATAGGAATTCTAATTTCAATTGGAAATGGCATTATTATTTGCTATACATTGGTTGATCTGGCAAAATTGTCAATTTGTATTTGCCAAACGTTAGATGATCTGGTAGAATTTTTAATGACATCACCTAAAGAACACACTGTTTAGGATGATACTGATTATTATTGATACCAATTGAAATGGAATGTATACCTTGTTGTTATCCATACAAACTGTGCAATTTAGCCAAACCTATACACACATAGATGAACACATCTCAAGTCCATCAATAGTCGAATACATTTTAACTTTTATGCATCCGACAATGCAACTGAATCGATGCAATCCAAGTGTATCTGAAATCAATCTATTCCCCATTGTCATAAAATCCAATCAAATTGAGATAAAATGAAATTTTTAAGTTAATCAAATAATGAAATGTAAATTGTATCTTTTATTTTTAGCCTGGATATTGCATTTTAAATTGGCACATAAAATGTGCATAGTCTAAAATTTCAATAAATTTGTAATTTTGGATCAGGATTCAAACTGGGAAAAAGAATTTTAATTTCAAATTGTAAAACATAATTCAGTTGAAAGGTTTTTTTAATCTGATTTCCATGTCGGAATATTGGAAATTTTTCATTTTTTTTGTGTTATTTTATGTTGGTTGTGACTCTGGGTACATCCTTAGATGACTATCTTTTTTGCCTTCTTTTTAATGCAACATTAAGCAAATTAAGATGATGTTTAAATAATTAGTTTTGCAAGGCAATATTTGTAACAATTTTTTTTCAATGTCTAGATTCATTATAAAGCTCAAAGCTGTTATTTGACGAAAGGGAATTGTTTTGTATCTACACTCAAAACATTGAAAGTCTTTTCAAAGTCTTTACTTGACAAACAAAATTGGTAAAAAGATTTTCTTCATATATACCACAACTAATTAAAAAATCAAAATTCGTAGCATTTTTTAGCTTTTAAATTCTCATGCAAAACTTTTGATGCCATAAATTATTCAAGTCAATCTGCATGGAATTATTCTGGAAAAAGGGCTAAGTTTAGAATATTCATAAAAACATGGAAAGCAAATTACGATTTTACATTTAAGATTCTACTTTTAAAAATTTTTCCAAGGTAAGGATATTTTTATTATGATCTATAATATTTTTCAAGCAGTTGTTTTGAATAAAAACTATTGACTGCATGAACAATTTTCCCGAAATTGACTTTTTAATAATTTAAAAAAACATTTTCGGGTCAATAAAAACAATGTGAAAATTCAAAATGAAGCTACATAGCAATTCAATATTAACTTTTTCTGATGCAATGGACATATAGGCTTTGATTTTGAAGAATTACAACATTATCAGTAACAACAGTTCCCATTTTATTTTTGAGGATTGGTTAGAGAAAATTAACATCAGTTTGCTAACTGTAAATCGGAAGTTCAATCATAATTGAAAACAGCAATGAAATCATTTGAAAGAGAGTGTGATCAACAAAACTTGTTGCTTCAATGGAAAATTATACAAAGTTGGATAATTCATTAATTGCACATTATCCATTTTCTATTTGTTTAATTTTAATGATATTTAAAATTTTTCTTATAGAAATAACTTGAAATAACAGATTCAAGTGAAGTTCGACTTTAATTTACGCAAAACACTGTAAACTTTAGTTGAAATTAATTATGAAAATAAGTAAGTATTAACTGTAGCTATGAAACCCTAAATCTTGCCCAATATAGAAAACGTTACTTCCCTGTCAATTCCATATAAAAGCCGTGAATGCATGTGTTCACTCACACATTTGCCCCAGCTCTGTTAGTCAGTTACTTCTCTCTCTCTCTCTCCTTTTCCTTTTCCTGAGGATCAGTTTTATTTTGCTGGCCTCTGATTGATCTGAACTTTACCATTTTTTTCACCATGACCATAAATGTTCTAAACATTTCCCAGATGTTGAAGTATCCCTCATATGCTCAGCTATTCAATCAGATAATGTCCTCTTCTCTAACTTAAAATGCACATTCACCTCCATCTCTCGTGGAGGAAATGACATTACCTTTACTATATCATCATCATCATCATCATCAGTCTTTTAGCGTCCGTCGTTGGACATAGACCTTCCCCAGGATTTGCCACACTTCTCTATCATGGGCGTCACGGAGCCAGTACTTCCTGAACTTGTCTAGCTCGTCTCTCCATCTAACATTTTGCCGGCCTTGGTTGAGCATGTGGTCTCGGGGAATCCATGTTGTGAGTCGTGATGTCCATCGAATGTCTGCCATTCTTGCAACATGGCCAGCCCACCGCCATTTGAGATTTTTTATGGACTCTATGATGTCTCTAACTCTTGTCTTTTCCTGGATGTACTGTGCTGTTTTGTGGTCTCTCCATGTGAGGCCCAGCATTATTCTTTCATGTGCACGTTGCATGGTTCTCAGCTTATGGGTCTGTCTCTTGGTCAAGTTCCATGTTTCAGCTCCATAAGTCACTATTGGGAGGATGCATTGGTTATTCACCCTTCTCTTTAGGATTAATGGGATCTTATTATTTTTGAAGGTTGAGCTAGCTCTGCCAAAGTCTTGCCATCCTAGTGTGATTCTTCGCTTGATTTCTTCTTCTTTTGAGGGTCTCATGAAGATTCGTTGCCCTGGGTAGACGTAGTGGTCTACTTACTCGAGTTCTGTGTCCTCGATTTTGATCTTAGTGTTTTTATCTCCGATGTGTTTGTTGCACATGATCTTCGTCTTGCTGAAGTTCATGTGTAGGCCGACTTTCTTGCTCTCTTCATTTAGTTCATCCATCATTAGTTGGAGGTTGTGTAGGCTCTCTGCGAAAAGGGCTATGTCGTCCGCAAATCTGAGGTTGCTCAGATACTCGCCGTCTATCTTAATTCCTTTATTCTCCCAGTCTAGCCTTCTGAAGATCATCTCGAGGCAGGCTGTGAAGAGTTTAGGTGAGCTGGTATCACCTTGTCTTACTCCTTTCTGGAGCTGGGAGGGGTCCGAGTCTTTATGTAGCCTGATAAATGAGCTGCCGTGATTGTATATATGTTTCAACACTTCAACATATACTGGATCTACACCTTGCTGACTGATGGCCTCCATGACCTTAGGGATTTCTACTGAGTCAAACGCCTTTTTGAAGTCGATAAATGCTACAGCAAGTGGTACTTTATACTCTGCTGCTTTTTCTTTCAGTTGATTTATCGAGTGCAGGTGGTCCATGGTCGAGTAGCTTCTTCTAAAGCCAGTTTGTTCACGTGGCTGGCTTTCATCGAGTGTTTTTGTGATTCGGTTGGTGATGATCTTTGTGAAAAGTTTGTATACACAGTTGAGTAGGCTTATAGGCCTATAGTTGTTGAGGTCTTTCGGGTTTCCATTTTTATATAAAAGCATTATGATAGCAGTGTTCCAATCGTCTGGAACTTTACTGTGTTTTAGACACAAGTTGAAGAGGACGGCCAGTTTCCTAGTGATGATTTTACCTGCTTTTTGGAGTAGGTCGATGGTGATATTGTCTGGTCCAGGGGCAGTTCCTTTCTTCGTCTGTTTAATGGCTTGTTTCACCTCCCACAGGGTTACTTTTGGGAAGTCCTCGAATTGATAGCTCATGTCTTGCGTATCTTGCTTATAGTTTTGTAGTCCTTGTTTGGACGAATGAAGTTTTTGGTAGAATTCTCTGGCACGTTCGACAATCCTGTCTCTGTCTGTTGTTAGGTTTCCATTTTCCTCGAGTATGCTAGTTATTTGCCTTCGTCTCGATTTGAGGAGTTTGTTTATAGCTTTGAAGCCCCGACCTTTTTCAAGAGTTGATTCAATGACTGCCGTTGTGTATCTCCTTCTGTCTTCCCTTCGTTTCTTCTTGATCAATTTGTTTAGTTCAGCCTCTTCAATTTTCTCTCTCGTTGTTGTCGGTGGCTTGAGGTTCTGCGTTTTTCCATGAGATTTTGCTAATGGGTTGTTTGCTCATTGGCTTGAATGTAGAGGCTACTTGAATTATTGATGCTGTCATTTTGTTGCTTATTTCGTTGATGTTGGTGTTGTCTTGTTCAGTAAGAATTCTGAATCTGTTTTTCAATTCGAGCTTGAAAGATTGAACGTGCTCTTTTGGTATGTTTAGAGGCTGCGGTTTTTGTATGGAACATTTTCCTGCGTTCTTTATTGGTATTTATTTGTACTTTACATCGTACCATTCTGTGGTTGCTGCCTACATTGACTTGATTTAGGACTTGGATGTCCTTGACGATATCGTTTTTGTCCGTTAGGATGTAGTCTATTTCGTTCCTTGTTTCGTGATTGGGGCTCTTCCAAGTCCATTTCCTATTGGGTCCATTCTTGAAGAAGGTGTTCATGATTTTGAATCCATTAGCCGTTGCAAAGTTTACAAGAGATCTTCTCCTCTCTCGTTGCGTATTTTGTATCCAAATTTGCCGACGCAGTTTTCATTTCCTTGTCCTACGTTGAAGTCTCCATGATAACATTGAAGTGTTTTCCATGATAACATTGAAGTGTTTTCCAGTGTCTTGGAGTAGGGAGTTCAAGTCATCATAGAAGTTGTCTATTTCCTGTTGGGTTGATTGCGAAGTGGGAGCGTAGACTTGGATTATATTGAGTTTGTATCGTTTTGAAAGCTGTATGGTGACGCTAGCTACTCGGTCAGAGATGGCTTTGAAGCCAGTTATATTGTCTTTCAGGTCCTAATTGATGAGAAAGCCAACTCCACTTTGCTTTACTTTCTCTTTACCGTGGCTGTAAAGAAGATGTCTGCTTCTCAGTTCAATAAGTTCTTCTCCGGGTCTTCTTACCTCACTAATGCCTATGATGTCCCATTAGCCATGATTATCTTCTTCTCAGAAAGCGCACATGGGTTAAACTCCATGTGTTTTCTGTAACTTAAATAGTCTGTTTATTGTATTTTTTTCTACGTTTGAGAATGGCCACTAGTTGCTCATTTGTGATCACAAATACACCGCCACAATTGAACAGGCTTCTTCTGTTCTCGATCAAATTAATGTTTCCTTACATGTATCTCTTTTCAGTCTTTTATTTATTTAAATTTAAAAATATTCATTAAATGTGCATTCAATTTGTTTGCCTAAACTTTTGTATGTGTCTTACTTACAATTATTCATACTTTGTTTAATCTCCACATTCTCTATACTGTCATGACAACTATCATCTCTCTTTCACCTTCAACATTTCCAGTGATGTCAGCATGCAGTTTGAAAGAAACAAACGCATAAAGACAAATTCCTTTCAATCATCTCATTGCTACACACAGAACACTCACTTCCTCACTATAGGAAACATAAAACTTTTATATTCTAGTGACTTCAAAATATATGAATACTAGCATTTAAAACACCAACTTGTGGGAAAAGAGGCTGGCAGCTGGAAGTAATTTTTCAGGTCTTCTCAGAAAAGTTGGTCATATGACCCTGCTCCAGTGCCCTTGTGACAGACAAGGAGCCAAGTCCCTCAGTGATACCATAGACTTGCAGCCATCATCAAATCTGCCATGTAGGTATGATTTACCTCCACTTCCACCAGATGATCATTCTAGTGTGTCTTGCGAACTGTTATAGAAAAACTGGTCCTAGTTTTGACTGCCAGGATGGAAGGAACACTCCTATTGATAATTGCCTAGAATATGAGAATAATCTCTTAAAGAAAAGTTACGTTTGTAGTAGTGAATACCATAGACCTGATGTTGTGCTGAACTTGAGGTAGTACCAGCTCCCAATGTGATTCAGGTAAGCTTTGCAATTTCGGGACAAGGGAAAGAGATCTTCAAATGATCCCATCGTATCATTTGACTTGTACATTGCGTTGGAAATGGAAAGGGGTTGTCTCGTTGGAGACAACTCTGTGCAGCAAGAGTATTCTTGCACATTGCAGGCTAAGAAGCCTGAACCACTGTCTGAATGGATGTAATTAGGTACCCCATATAAAGTGAATATTGATTCCAAACAATGAATGGCTGTCTTGGATGACATTTCTTTGTATAGAATTGCAAATGAGAACCACAAGAATTCATGTACTGCTACAAATAGATGTTTGTTTTGTGTCCTTGATGTCCTTGATGGCAGTAGACCTTTGAAATCTACATCTAAGCGCTTTAGAGGTTGAGTATGTGGTATAGATGCAAACTTGTTTTTAGTTCCGCACATGCTTGACAAGTTGAGCATACTTTTTTGTACCTTATCTGCCGAAAAGGGTATGAGTTTTAATGTTAGATTTGCCAAGACTTCCACAGAAGCCTCGTAAGTCCCACTATCAGATATTAGTTTGGTAAACGCATGCAGAGATGTACCTTGTTAGACAGTGTAATTTATTTGGTGTGTTGTTACAGTCTGTCTGGACATAAAATACACTCCGTCTTGGTTATCTCTTAGTAGAATGAAGTTAAAATTATTGCCATAAATAATAATAAAAAAGCTTCACCATAAAATTTAATATGGCTTCATTTAACTTTGACAAAAATTGTTAGTAATTTAGTGATTTTATCCTTGCTGAATCAGTCCATAATCTCCCCTAAAAGACCAATCAGGGAAACAGTTCAATCACAGGTAGCTAATCCTGTTGATTTTTGTTAGTAGGTTTGATCCTTCTTGTATCTCCTTGTATACTTATT
Source organism: Thysanoteuthis rhombus (assembly GCA_963457665.1). Classification (NCBI taxonomy): domain Eukaryota; kingdom Metazoa; phylum Mollusca; class Cephalopoda; order Oegopsida; family Thysanoteuthidae; genus Thysanoteuthis; species Thysanoteuthis major. The sequence goes on along the minus strand of CAUOPZ010000081.1, from coordinate 2,808 downwards.
AAATATATAAGAACAAGCATAGCAATTGTCAAAAATGATGGGATTATTTATTTATGGATCAGTGAATATGTGCTCTCTACCTAGGACCAAAATGTTGCTCCAAGCACCTTTGTCTAGAATCAAAATGTAATATCTGTGAGTGTACGTTCACTGAAAAGCGTTCTACACACGTGCACACAATTTGATTTTTCTAATTCCATAACACTTCTATGATTGGTATCAGACAAAAACAAAAAATAGATCGAAGATCCTTACACCTGCACACATGCATTGCTCCCCCTTGCCGCTTTTTCTCTCCCATTTTTTTTTGTTCTCTTTATTCTCCCCTCTCTTTCCTCTCATCACTCCCTCTCCTTTTTCTCTTCACTCTCTTTTTTTTTGTTCTCTTACTTTTTCTTTTTCACTCTCTCTACATATATAGTACAGCAAGGAAATAAATTGATTTACATGACACACCGACTGTAAAAAAAAAAAAATGAATTAGAAACATTTCAGTATTCAATGAATGAAACTTTTATATCGGCATTTTTTTTTCCAATTGGTTGCATTAATGAACCAGAAAAATGAAGTTTTCAAAACATGTTGGAATTCCCTGCTGCTTAAAATGGAGTTGTAACTCGCTTATATTTCAACAGATTTCTTCTAAATATAGTAATGCCAACATACAAGTAGATGAAGAAATTCAAAAACTGGTTCTATGAAACTAGTAACCATTTCATAAAAACTAGTATGAACTCTTGAATTCCATCACTGACTTTTTTGTAATTGTACTCTTGTTAATTTAATGCATTTTTTCTTGTAATCTTCTTGATATCTACTGACTTAATTAATTATTGCATTCTTCTGATTTTCAGACAAATTCTGCTTAGTTTTATAATTTTAACTTGTTTACTATTTTATTGTGTAATTAAATTGCATGCTTTTCGCCAACTATAGGCTTCATCAAAAAAGTTAATTTTTTTTTTACTGGAAAGTCTTTACAAAAGCATATCCTTTTTTTATAGTATTTTAGTTCTAACAATAGTTTTTTAATCTAGAAGTTAGCATAAAATGTGTTCATATACTATTTTCAACTGTTAATAGAACTAGAGCATGTTATAGCAATCCACTGAATCAACTTGATATAGCCACAAGTATCTTCATCAATCATCACATTACATATTTCTTTGTTACTATTAAGTGAATTCGGTAATTACAATGCAAGATACTTGTAGCATATGTAATCAATTGGTGTATATTTTGTTGCAGTTTATAAAATTTGTTTTGTTTTTTTTTTCATCTATCCATATAAAAGCCCTACATGCAAATTGATATGCTTAATTCTATAGTTGTCTGAATACTGTTATAACCTCAAAGTTGTAATGGTTTGGTCTGTCTGTGACAGAAAAACATAACTAATTAAACAATTAAAGGTTTGTAAGAAAATGAGATAGGCTTTTATGATATAACAATAAAGATTGTGTCACAGGAAAAGATGGATATTAGAGATTAAAAAAAGATTAAGTGTGTAAATGCTTTTTAAAAATGCCAGATTTGTCAGATTGCCATACTTTTTGCCTAATATTTTAATAGAATAATATTCAACTTAAATTTGTAATGGAATATTTTTAATAAAACAAATTTCTCTCTATGACTGTGGTGTTTTTCATTACGTAACAAGAAATAAACTTGAATTTAGAATACTTGAATTATCAAAAACTAGCAATAATACACAGTGTTGCCTTGGGGGGAAATAACTGCAAATTAACAACACTGTTTCCTCTTACTTTAGACCCCTAAAAACCAAATAAATGTAAACAAAAAAAAAGAAAAAAAATCCCCCTCCCTCTGAAAGAGAGAAAAAGTTCTCTCTTGTTTTTGAAACAGAAGTGAAGAAATCTTCCCATTTAAAATCGACCCTTGAAGATGAAATGATTTATAGTTACAATCTTACTATAATGGTAATCTGGACTCTTTAAATTTCACCATTCATACGTCAGTATGGCTTTAGTTGTTTCTTTTTAATCAGTGCTTCTGTCTATATCCCATCTCCCAGGGTAACAGTTCAGCTCCTCAGTGAATGTCCTCACTCTCTTCCTCAGCAGTAGTTCCATGATGACTGTGAGTCCCAAGAATGTTTACATTCTGGTAACAAGACCAGAGCATTCCTTTTCCTACACACTTATTCATTTTGGATCAGATCCTTGGTCTCCAGTTGTGCTTCTTGTATCAAAGATCCAGCAGTTTTGCCAACAGTAAGCATTTAGTCTCCCAATCTTTGAAAATCTTTTTTCCAAGATTTGCAACATGGTGTCCTGGAGTGTTCTTATCATCCCAGGAGAAGGAACCTCTGTCTGAAGAAACATCTTCATCACTCCAATGCTAATGCTTGGAATAATGCAGGAGACACAAGTACCACACATTTCTATTAAGTCTATTTATATATCAGGAAATGTCTACAGGCGGCAACAATCAACCAATTAGGCTGACAATTTGCAGTAGTACACCGCTAGATTCCTCTCTGAAAACATGCTTTGCTTTTTTTTTTTCTTTTACGCACCCCCTTTTCAGTTGGAAGTACAATCTGCTATGAAACTTTGTTAAATTTGTCACTAGTCTGTGCCCAGTAGCCTGGAACATACTACAGATGTTACAAATCAATCTATAAGGCTGAAAATCCTGCATTAGTACTCAAATTTCTAGAAAAAAGATTTCAATTTTCAGAAGAGTAACCTTTTCAGATTTTTTGTGCACAAAAACATACTTCTGAGATTTCATAAGTGTGGAGGCTGTATTTAACATACCTTTCATGTTACAGTCTTGAAAATT
>CAUOPZ010000079.1:5000-50000 GCA_963457665.1 Thysanoteuthis rhombus | reverse complement strand
GGAGGGTGTTTTTCAATTAATTGAATGAATGTTTTTTTTCAAGTCAGTTTCTACTTGTATATTGAATGGTGGTGTATCTCAAATCATTTTCCGACCTCTACTTTTATTATTGTTGCTATGTTTTGGGCATGAACATAATCATAAACATTGACATTATATTTTAAGCTCTACTCTAAATTGACTCTATGTTTAATGTTGAATGTATGAAATTATGAAATAAACCCATCTTACATTGGATATTATATTGCATTCCTAATTTGTATTGTGGTATGTGTGTGTGTGTGTGTGTATGTACGTATGTATATATATTTTCGTGTATATATATATATATATATATATATATATATATATGAATAAAGAAATGGATATATAACCTGACAGAAATAATGATAAATGCATTACAATACTTTTAAACACTATTTGTAATGATATCCCATTATTAGGTGGTGATGTATCATTTAACTTAGACAGCATAAATAGAATAAACAATTAGAGAAAATGGGGCTGCTGCAGGAATTGAACCTTTGCCTATGAATTATATCGTATATGATATTTTGTTTTTTTGCAATGATTGTTTATTTTTGTTTCTGTCATTTCAAGGGGGATTAACTTGAATAATCAATTGGAAACAAATACTTTTTAATATTAATATTATTTTTACAGAAACAAATGTTGAATAATACTGTCAAAAATTGTATATACAACATCACAGTTTTTGAACAGACCCGGTTCTCTTTCTTGTTTTAAACTGATTTTTATTTAATTTTTATCATTTTTTTTTTTCTTTCCAGGGTGTCATGAATGTGGTCGTAGTGACTTGAGGGACTGCCCTGAGCATGGGCCACTTCATGCGGTCCCTGATTCTGTGGTCCTTCCCATTGCTCAACTCACCCTTCCTAAGGGCTTAGTCATTCGACCAAATCTACGTACACATCCCCAGAGAGGTTAGTATAGATTCACTGATTTTAGCAATATAAGCACCAGGATGCCTCATCAAGGTATAAACTGTTTTGAGCAGGTCATTATGATTGGGTAGGCAGTGGACTGTTGTATCTTGCTCGAGAACTAAATTTGACTTGTTTATTGATGGAATAATATTAGTAGCAGTGGTTTGCATAGTGGATGAGTGAATATTTATAATGAGCCCTGTTCCTAATAGGTTTTAGTATCAAACAAAGAAGTAGAAATAGTGCTTGTACATTTCAGTTAGAAAATTTACTCAGAAAGATTCATATTTTGAAACAATAAACATTTTATGTATGAAATAAAAAGAACATATTGTGAATATATACAAGAGAATTCATAAACTCAGAATTTGTCATAATGAATTTATAAATAGAATTTTGGTATTTTCATCAATAATTCTAGATAAAAAATATATTTTGATTTAATTTTTCAGAGTTTGAATAGAGGAATCTAACATGTTAAGAAGGAGGATAAAACTTACTCGCTTTAGGGTTGGTTTTGTGTGTGTGTGAATGTGTGTGCATGTTACAGCAATACTTTCATGTGATACTTAAATGTCTCCATGCCAAACATGTTCGCAATCACCGACATAAAAGGAAAAGGCTCTTGATGGTGCCTTTTGATAGTGGTCTGACGTCAGTTTTCTTCTTACTTCCTTGCTTTTTGCTCTGTAAATGTTTTCACAAGGTCTTCTAAATTTATATCCTACACCAGTTGTTTAATAGAAATTGTGGCCAGCCCATAAAGCTGTTGATCGTAAATAGGTTTTAATGAGTTTAAGTTTAGAAAAACAACTCCTCTGTCAATCCAAATGCATTAATGTCAGAATGTCCATTGTATTCAACAGCTGAAGCTAATTTTTGATATCGTTCAAACATCTGAAGTCATGGCTCTGTGGCCAATTTCACAATATCATCCCAGAAGCCTAAGTTTTGACCAATTTCTGCCATTTGTTCAAATCATTTTGTCACAGAAATAATTCTGTCCAAAATTTCAAAATAAAATATTATTCAAAATTGTAATTGTGGATCTTCTAATTGTTCATGTTTCTACTCATAACCATGAATAATTTTTGTTTGAATCTGTTCTGGTTTCTGCTAATTTGCATAAATCACTTTTTTTTCTTTTTTTTTAAAATCCTTCAGTTCTGCATTCTTGTAAAGAGTTTATCATTGATGTCAGTTGTTGAATAGTGGAACTTATGTCAAATTCTTTTTTCTGAATGAGCTTAATAGTAAGGTTGATTAATTTCTAAATAGCATGCCTAATGACAAGGGGACAATAAATTTAAATTTGGAAATGGCATGGGCAAAGCTCTTTGGTTCAGTGCTATGTGAATGCGAATGTTCAAGTGCTTTGCTGACATATTGAATAGTCTAAATATTCAAACTTAGACTGGTTCCTTGATGATTGATTGTTTTTTTTTATTTTCACACCCTTTTTCTTCTTTTTCATTATCACACCATTGGAACTTGAGGAGTGCCTTCCTGTTGCTTTGTTTCTTCTCTCTCTCTGCCTTGCATTTCCAAAACAGAAATCCAGAGGGATGCTTTTTGTCTGACATGCTAAAGAAAAAAAAAAAATAGTAGTTGCTCTTTTGAACCTTTATGCCTGGCTCAGTCAGTATATAAAAAAAGAAGAATTGATCTCAACGTAGCTGGAGATTTGGGGACCCCTCCAGCATTTTGTGAGATTTGATGAAAAAGGAAAATTTGCTATAGATAAGAAACCATGATTATGATTACATTACTTGGGTCTTGAATCTTGAATCTTCCAATTGTACATAATAATGATTGATTACATTTGATTATCGTTAGAAAAAAATATTAAAATTGAAAAATATTTGAGAACTTGTTGAAAACTGTTTAAAAATTGGAAAATTGATATTCACCATGCATTTATAACAACAGCAAGAACAAACAATTCAATACAGATATAAATGGTAGTAGCGTGGACAAAACCTGTATGAAAACATGATAAAAAAATTTAGTAATTGGTGACAATATTTGATTTTTTTTTTTTTTCAACTGAGCTCATATTCTAATGACATCTTTTAAACCTTTTTTTTTTTTTTTGCATCCAAAATTAAAGGACAATACCACACATTATCAAATTTTTTTTTAACTTGGCCTTATATTCTAATCACACATTTATGGAGCTTGACATTTTTTGAAGCATCTAAAAATCAAAGAATACCACCCCATTTTCTAATTATTCTCACTCAAAAAGTCTGTACATTCATAAAGCTTTACAAGCAAAAATTAAAGAATTATACCACCACACTCCTATATCATTCTTACTTAAGGAAGTTTTTACATTTTTAAAGCTTAACATCCAAAAATTCCCAGAACAATACCACAACACTTCCTTATCAGTCTCACTTGAAAAAAAAATGTTTATATTTTTAAAGCTTGACATCCAACAGTTGAGGGATAATACCACCACTATGAATTTTCACCAAGTCAGAAAACAAATGTGATCACTGATCTGGAATCTTTTTAGTTTGTTTTTTTTCCTAATTCTGCAATTATTTCTTTACATGTATAAAAAAAAAGATGAAAAAATATAATTCAATAATCGCAAATGCTGTTCAAGACATTTTCCCTCAAATTTTTACTTATGAATAAAACTTGTTTATCTTTTAATGTTTCTTGTTTCTTCACAAAAGCAACATAAATTAAACCTTCTAAGATTATTAATTCGTACCCTCAAAAACTTCCGACCGGCTTGAACTTCTTACCATGTGAATTAAAGCAAAGATTAAGATCAAATTTGATGATTCTTAAAAGAATTGCAAAAAAACTGAGTTCTGAAAGATTTTTTTCTTGGGGACGGTTTATTTAAAAATTTATTATTAGTAATATCTGAACCCTTACTTCCAGCCATTTGAATGGAAGTTAGGCTTGAAACAATTCTGTTATGAAGTTTGGGTAATCTTGAGCAATAGATATATAAACTGGAGATAACTCTGTTAAGATAAACTGTTGATTACCTCCTCTTCAATTGGAGTAGTAATTCTTAATCATTTTGAAATCAATTGAGGATGTCAGAATGAAAATGAACTGTGCATTATCTCCATTTTATTTGCCAATTATTCAAGATTATCAAAGTTTATTAATGTTATGAAGGTCTTTTTGTTGAAAGCACAAAATTTCATTCGGAAAAATGATAACCATCAAAAATGATGGGATTAATTATGTGTGAAAATTTTGAAATTTTCCAGTGAAAAATTTGTGCTTCTTGGGAACTTAGAAATTTCTTAAGCTTTAGTCTCGTGTACAAAAAGTAAATAATGTACAGTAGACACTAACAGATCATCTATTTACAGCTCAAAGTTGATGTGCAGTATCCACTTACAAATCATTTATGCACAGTGCAAATTGTATCTACAGCTCCTTTTCTAAACATCTTCTCAATGTGAGCTAGGAAATATAAGTTCGATTGTTTTTATTTGATATTTCATACAGCTGTGCATAACATTAGTCATTTGCATGAAGAAGTAAGGGGGAAAATAGAATAGGAGGCAACTGATTATGTCTGGATATACCGAACAATATTCATTAAATGCAGTGAAGTACCGAACTTGCTTCTTGTGTTCCAAATGAGGATTCATTGGAAAAAGTTTGTTAAATTGAGGATGTGTGTATGTGGATATATATATATATATATATATATAATCTTGTATAAAAGCTAATGACACTTTTTTGTTTGTCTAATGTATTTCTACATTCTTGCTGCAGTTGCTGAACGAGGTGTGTTTGCCAAGCGTGTATTTCCTGCTCGATCTAAATTTGGTCCAGTCATTGCTCCATTCCTGCCTTCAAATGCCACTTATTCACCAGTTCAGTCCAATTCTCTTGTTTTAAAAGTAAGTCTCAGCCAATTGCCTTTCTAATGCAGACCACAAATCTTTAACCTTGGGTATATTTACTGTAAGATATCACCCCAAGACGACATGCTGCCAAAAGACATTGGTCACTGGGAGGTTGAGATAAAAAAAAATTTCCTTTTCGCATATATCCCATTTGTTATGTATGTAACTGCTATTGATTACCAATACCCACAATAAACTGGTTTAAACTCTTCTGGTAGGTTTAAGTTATTCCTGTGTGTAACTATGTACTTGGATTTTGCCCAGCTCTAAGTGTTCAGAGTAGAAATTTTGAATCATGCTCACACACACTTAATTGTTCTTTTTTAAATTTTTGGACCCCCAGTGGAGGATTTAATTTACAATATGAATTCATGTGATCAAAAATGAGCATATATAGGTAGGGATGATTCATAATTTCTCTTGAATTACTATTTTTTTGTTTTTTTGTTTTGTCTTCTTCTGTTTAGATTAATTTTGGATCTTTTGTAGCATTTTGTTTTGTCTTTTGTTTAGGTGTTCCACAATGAGAACAATGTTGTCACTTTGGATATGACAGATGAGACACAGTGTAACTGGATGATGTATGTACGTTCAGCCTGCTCATCTGACAGTCGGCAAAATCTGGTAGCTTTCCAGTGTGCAGATAAGATATATTTTGTTGCCATACGGGTAGGTAAACATTTAAACCTTATCTTTCTCTTATCATGGTGGCTTTTCCATATCAGAAAAAGGGAATTAGGGAATTCTTCTCTTAACACATTCAGTACCAAATTACATAAAATCTAAGAAATCTGGTTTGCCTTCAGAGACTACCCAAGCAAAATTGCCACTGAATTTTTCCTAATTGTATCTAAAGAAGTTTGTAAAATGTACCAAATGTTACTGAAATTGTGCCAGAGATAGATTTTTGGCTATCTTTGTCCATTAATGATAATTGTTTATGAATATGAATTATGAATAATTATTAAAAAAAAAAAAAAAAAATTAAATTAGCTGCTACTCAAGTTTACCATATATTATGAAGGATGTATAAGAGATGGTTGATTGAACCAGATCTAGTACATTTTAACAACTTTAGCAATTACCTACACAGAAAGAGAAAAAGGAATACGATCAATATTCTTTAATAACTCCTGAATCTAACTTATGTTTAGGAAGATCCATTGGAATTTTGTAGAGAGAAATTTTGAATATATTTTCATTTGTTCAACTCCTAAATTCATATTAAGAAAATTACTACATTGACTTCTAGGTAGATTTTCTTCATCCTATTCATTGAAGAATTCAATTATTTTCCATTCTATTCTCAAATGAGTTCTATTGTGTATAGGAGTGATTTCAAGAAGTTCATGATCCCAAGAGTTAATTTTCATAAATTTTATTCACTTCTAATTAATTTGAAAAAATTCTGTTCAGATGATTCACATTGGAGATGAATTACGTGTTGGCTATGCTGCAAACTATGCACGGATGATGTTAGAGAAATCTACTTCAGCCATTTCTGATTGTATTCTCTCGGACATTAATGCGGGTGCGTAATTCTTGTGTTCAAATTTCTTTTTAAATTCAAAATTTTTTTCATTTTTTTTATCTCTGTCTCTTACCACTTGTGCCAGGTATACTTGACCTGATTCAAATATACTCTGATCAAAATAAAACTCAAAACATCTTTAATGATAGTAAAAAAAAAAAAACATTAATAAGTATTGTTTTTTTTTTCCATAATGTTAAAGTTGTTTATATCGATGAATGTAAATTGTTCCGATTTTTATATTGCTTGCTTAAAGTTATCAGCTGATTATCATTATCTAAAAGATTCTGTCCCAAAGTGATCACTGAAGCTTCTGTGGTAATAAATGAAACGACAAAAGTAAAAATACATCTGAAAATGAAAGAAACAAAAACATATGTACATGAAATTGAGGATGGCAATCAATCAATCACTAAGTATTAATTAAAGATGGTTGGCTTGCATGTATGAAAAAAATGTACAGTAAACTATCATTATAACGGCCTCATTTATAAATGGCTCCATTGAATAACATACACATTCTAATGGCACATTTGCTCTTATATTCTCACATGACGATTGTCTACAGGTTCATCCATTTTATTTGCTGATCTGTAACCTGTATATGGAGAACTTAGAATCCCCTTATCATAAAAGAAAATTAGTTATGATGGCACTCTTAAATCCCAGAGGGTGTCATTATAACATGAGTCTACTGTATAAGTTTAAGTACGAATACAGAAATAGGGTTTTCTTGTCAGTTAATCACTTTTGTGGATCTTTTCAAATTTTATCTATCAACTGTTGTATGCATTGTATCATGTTCTAGGATCCGGTATCAGTGAAGATTCAAGTGTTGAGTCACATGCTGTTCTTCATGACAATTCCTATGATGAAGGTATGGATACAGTCTCTACAGAATCAGATGTAAAGGTAGACATTTCCCTGCTGCCTCCACGTGAAAATTTTCTCAGAGGTTTTGACCGAACACGCTCCAGAAAGCATTCTCTTAGAGATGCAGGTAAAGAAAATCTTTCTCACTTTAAAAAAAAATTCTTCCATTGATGAGGATATCAGTCAAGAAATATTCTCAGGTGTAGGTATTGCTCTTCATACCACATCAACTCTTACTATGATTTATCAAATCTGTCCATCTGTCTGTTATTGCATAATTGAAGGATGGCTAGAGCTATGACCACCAAATTTTCTTTGCATATTAGTTTTGAAAAACACTAAAAACTGTTTTTAAATTTTCTGATGAATTTCACTAAAGATTATTAAGTACTCAGATTTCCATACTTCAAATAAAAACTGTTTTACAAAAAAGTGGGTACTTGAAATCTTTTGTGAAAGTGATTTCACAAAAGATTCCAAATACCCACAAGATATTTAAGTTAAGTATGATCCAAGAGTTCATGATGATGATGATTTTCAAATAAAGTATGATTCTATAAATTGCATAGATCAAATCCATAGGACCAAAGGTTTGATTTAGACTTTCTACAGGAACCAGCTGAAATTACCACCCATAGGGGAAGTTTTCAGCTAGTCTAGATAAATGGAACATAGATTACTCTTCAGAGTAAGTTCATAGTCTTTAGTTGCTGGTATGCCTTGTTGTGAAGCCAGTATGTGTGTTGTGAGTTCAATTTTTAATGGATGCCCCTACACTTGAGGCCTAAGTTAAGTAAATGTCTTGGTGTCTTATCATGAAAGAAGGGTTTGTAAGCTTGTCTAACTGACCATTACTACTGTTGTGAGTTTGATCATCACTGGATGTCCCACACTTGAATTTAGTAAAGATCTTGGCCATTTCTAAATGGAGCATTGTTTAGCAAACTAATCTAACAGACTTTTACAGCTGTTGTAAGTTGATACTCAACTGGGTGCTCCATACTTGCTGCCTTGAGCCAGACTAAACCTAGTTAATATTGATAGTCTTTTTGTTGAGATAACTAAGTTAGAATGCAGAAACCATTATCAGAAATGTAAGTTTGTTCCGAGTATCACAAATGGTTGAAAAAACAAAAAAATACTTTTACAATTATTTCTGTCATTATTATACATTGAATTGTGACTTGTGTCCTCATCATGCTGTTTGTGTGAATCCTCTCCTGTGGGTTTACTCAGTTGGCAGTGAGACACCATTGAGTGAGCTTGTGTTTTATGTGACCATTACATTCACTATGACCAACCTACCCAATGTGTTAGTTACTGGGATAAGTGTGTGCAGTTCAAAAGGGAGAACTTCTAAGGTGACTAAGGCACCATTGCTCTAGGTAGGCTATTTTGGGGTGAATATTAATCATAAATCATCAGAATTTTAGTCTTCATTGCTCTTTTTTTCCCTTGCAGGATCCAAAAGTTCTCTTTTCAAATTGTCCAAGGAGAACATTTCCTTGGGTGATGGTTTCCAAGGAGGGAGCTCCAAAGATAACAAAAAAGTGACAATTGACTGTTCAGAAAGCCAGCCTGGTTGCTCAGACTTTCACACCCCAGGGGACAACACGAAGAGACCCAACTGTTCCAAGATGCCATTGGGTGCAGTACCCCTGGCAACCAGTGACACAGATGATGTTGGTTCCATGACAAAAGACCATTTTATTTCCCTAGCTTCAACAGCAGCAACTTCTTCGGACACATCAACAACTGCAACATCATTGAAACGACGTGACAGACGAATGAATGCTAACATAAGAAACAGAGTGTGTGGTCATGAGAAAAAGCTGTTGCACAAGTGTGATATCAGGGGTTGTGGTAAAGTGTTTGTGTCACGATTCCTCCTTGACCGCCATATGGTTGTGCATAGCGCTCCCCGCAATCATAAGTGCTTTTTCTGCGAGAAGTCCTTCCATCGACGTGACCACTTGACTGCCCATCTAAACACCCACAAGCCGGACAAGCCAACGTGGGTGTGCAAGCACTGTGGCAAGCAGTACATTTCTCGCTTTATGCATCGGACACACATGGCTATGCATGCTGCTGAAAAAGGCAAGATTAATAACTGTCCAATCTGCAACAAGAAGTATGACAACAAGGAGGACCTGCTTCTGCACCTCAAGATTCATGGGGGGATGATCTATCCCAAGGGCCAAGAAAAGACTCACAAGTGCATTGAATGTGGTAAGGCCTTTAATAAACGGAAAGACATGAAACGCCACACTGTTATGCATACTCGCAAGAGGGAGTATCGCTGTATGTACTGTCCTCGATTGTTCCGCCAACGAGACCAACTGCAGAGGCATTTCCGTAAGTTTCACAGCCATGCAGCAGATTGTGGAGACTTATGCAGTGGTCCTGGTGGGGCTGCAGCCACTGCTGCTGACCATAACAGTCTGGTCAGCGATGAGGATTGTGATGACCTGAATCTGACAAATATATTGCGCTGTTCCCCAACCATTGCTAGCAGCAGTGCTAATAATAACAACGCTAATTCTGGAGCCTCGGGACCTTACCACAGTCCCTCCATTAACAATCAAGAAATATCGGGGATTCCACAGACTGCTCTTTCTAAACTGTCTATCCATGATAAAGATTATATGACCATGGGTCAACAATTAACCTTTGGCCCTTCCCAGGGTTCACTCACGGCTCTGTTATACAAGAAAAATATGTTTGACCACCAATCAAGTAGCAGCAGTAGTAGCAGCAGCAGTTGCAGCAATGGGCCCCCAGAAGTACCTTCAACTTCAACATTGAATCTGCTGGTAGATGATGTAAGCTCAAAGGATATGGACAATGACCAACTGGAAGATGGTAGAGCAATTCTGTCCACTATTTCTCCTCTGGTCTCTTCTTCAGTCATCCCTTCTATATCTAACTTGATGTCGTCTGACACGAATGCAATCCTGAAACCACACAATGATGAAAAATTAAATCCGGAAAGCATTACCACCGCAACTACTGTGGCAGCAGTAGCAGATCTACATTCAAATGGCCCTGGGCCACTCATACTGACCTCAACGTCAATGCTCTATCAGGCTCCAACTATGCCAGAAAAGATTGATGACCTGGATCAATCTGATTTTTCCCGGCGGGTAAGTGCCCCGATTCCATCCCAACCACGTGTGCTCAAAGATGAAACCCTGCGTTCACTATCATCCAGCTCAGACTTTGATGCTGACCGGTCAAATGGGGCCATTAGTGAAAGTGATAGCCACCTCTCTGTTTGCCGTAAGTACTTTGAGCAGCTTCAGTTGTATCGTGACTCTAATGGCAAACCAGCAGTAGGTGGTGCAGTTAAGGAAGAGCCAGAAAATATGGTGCTGAATAGAGCTTGTCCCGACTCTCGGATGATGACTTTGTCAGTGGCAGATAATGTCAAGGCAGAAGCAAAGCTCTTGTAGTGTGTGTATTTGGAAAGGAGTTGCCAGATTGAGCTGCAAGGGTAGATAATCCGAACTGGATGTTGAATGACAGTCTGAATAGTTCCAATGAATACTTACTGAACCATCTTTGTGACTCACCCAACACAGGCAAGTTTGGAAATTGAGTGAATCTGTAGCCAGAGGTTTACCACTAGCCTTTTGTGGGGGGGTTAGTCTTGGAGATGAAACTCTGATCATCTCCCTTTGTAGTTTAATTTGTTTGACAATCTTGGTTGGAAATGAATTTTAAAAAAATTGTTCCAAGTTCTTGAAATGCGATTGGTCCTTTCGCAATAATCTGGCCAGAAAGAAATACTTGCTGTTATGATGGTATGCTTTGCAATGTCTTGAAGGCTCGAGCCATATACTCATACAATGAAACATTCTCTCATAAATGTTTGTGTGTTTATATGTACATACACAATCCAATACTCAAATATGCCAATCCACGTCAACACTCTCGGTTGAACAGTTAGACAGTATCTTATATGTAAGGTAGGTTTAGCAATACCTGAAGACACGCATGTACATGCATTATCATCATCATATATATGTCTATAAATACACTCTCATCATCATATGCATATATGTCTATACACTCTAATCATCATCATATGCATTTGTCTTTATACACTCATCATCACATGCAGATCTGTCTATATACACACTTACAAACATCATCATATGCAGATATGTCTATACACACACATCATCATATGTTTATACATAAACACACCTAAATTCACTTTTACACATTTGTAGTTACACACCTTGATAGAGTTCCTTTTACTGTCATTGAAATGAATCCTGTTATTTTATTGAATAAAAGATTTTTTTTTGTTATACTGATACATCCTTAGCTTCACGCTGTATACACAGAGAAACAATTTGTCCACTCTGCCATCACAAACAGTTTCTCATCATCAATCCAGTTCTATCTATGGTATACATCTCATTTTCTGATACACATCTATTCATATTATCATGTACTACATTTGATGGCATATAAGACCCCTCTCCCCTAATTTCAGTTGGAAGTACATGGTGGCACAAAAGTTGCAAAGTGGAGTTAAGACATTCATATCTTTTTAGTTTTAATGATTTAAAAAGATTGTTTTTGACATTGTAATACATGAATATGGGAAACTTATTTACCACAGGCTCACAAATTTTTACTTTTTTATTAACATTCTGCATAACATTTCCTGGGCCAATTACTTTCTCTTGGATATTAATCTTTACCTCCTGCAGAGTCTCTGGCTTCTTAATATAGACCTTATGCTCAAATAATTTCAAAGAAAAAGGTCTGGAGCTGCTAAATACATCAAATCATCAACTTGGATGGTAGTGTCTGCATATCCAAATAACGTAAATATTGGTTAACGTAATGGTAGATAGTAAATTCTATTATTTTAGTTCATTGCTCAGATGTGCATTTTTCCAAGGATTTTTTTGATTTTTTTTTTTTACATATAACTTGGAAGAGAAAAACAAATATTGAAATAGAAAAACTTATGATTGTCTTGACCCCCTAGTGACTTTTGTGCCAACCTGTATTAATAAAAGAAAATGCATTTCCCTGAATTCCTCTCATTTATCACCCAACACACTTATGCACATACATCCAACCGCACATCATCATCTGCATGCATATTACTCCTCAAGTTCCAGGCAACGTGGGGTTGTACAATAAAATATGAGCCAATTTTTGATGGGAAACTAATTGCATTGACACATACATACAGGCTGTTGTTATTGGCAACACTCACATATAAAGCACCTAGAACCACAAGGTACATTCCTGTAAAAATTGAAAAATGTATCCAAAGTTTCTTAATTCTCAAAATGCCATAACATTCAAACTATTGCATATATTCCATTGATTTTTGTATGTCACTAAAAGCATCTACTTTAAGATATACTTTAGGATATACATTTATCAGAAAAACTGGTGTGGTGTTTTGGAACAAAAAAGAAAATTGAACGCATTTAACTATAACTGTATGATACTGCAACTTAAACTCAACAAAATAGTCAACATCCTCAACCGCTTTCCGACCACCACCACCACCACCACCACCCGATCCATCTGACCTGCTCCCCTGATAGAATAGGCATTGAAGTTTCTGGTTGTATACTTAAATTTGATTTTTGTTTTCAATAAGTTGCACTTTATGATAAAAATATCTGAAAAAAAATTATCAATGCAACTTAATGTGGTTACAATTTGGTGGTGGGAAGGTAGTGCTAAATACACTGCAAGGACATTTTTTTTCTTCTTTTGGAATTCCTTGAAAGATTCTTGCATATTATCTTGAATTTTTTCTTCAGAAGATGAAGATGATGATACATTGTCAACCATTTGATAATTTTTTCAATGGTGTTTCTTTCATCCTAATTTCAGTTTCATCACAACTCATTCTGTGGTCATTTGTAAATATGCAGATTGGAAATAGAGACTCGATAGTGAAATAGAGACTTGTATCCTTTTACCTTCCTGAGGCAAAAGGGATGTGAGTTTTAGTTTACTAAATAACAGTCTAAATAGTTGTAATGAAAAGCAACTGAAATTAAGATGAAAGAAATAGTTTTTGTTTATTCTTGTCAACTCATTGAGGAGCGTATGGCCGTAATCACACCCCACTTTATTGGATGATGCTGGTGCGGTTACAGTGACAAGTAGGTTTTACTAGCCCCACACCCAACCTTGCTCCTTTACCTGGAATTGGGATTTACAACAGTTCTGTGTAGTCTGTGTCCTAGACTTGTTGCCAACCAAGCCCAAAGTACCAAGTCTGCTTTGCTGTTTCTCCATAGCTTAGGAGACAAGGGATAGAATCATGCCTTTCCCAAAGGTATTAGTGTGAAGTCTCTACTGGAGTTTGAACTCAGTTCGATGATTCCATTTTTTGTGCTGCCAACCACTAGGCCACTTGCATCTTTCCAGATGAAGGAAATGCTAGTGAAAATTAATAAAAAATTTTGCATTAATGATAATAAAATAAAATGGTCTTAGTAGTCACTCAATAGAAATGGTCATATGACCAACACCTTTTGGTAGCAACCCCAAAGACTGAATTACTATGTGTACTATTCATGTATGTACAAGTATATCCTTGTTATCGTATGATGTCAGTAGAAATGCAGTTGGTAAACTGCTATTTATAAAACACTCAGCTACACTTCTGATCTGAAAACTTTAAACAATAGTCGTAAGAATAACAACTTTGACTTGGACCCCAATTCCATGGCAATGATCAAACAGTGCAATAGAAAACAATGAGTCAACCCACTGTGAGAATCAAACTCACCCTCTCTAGTCAGAGGGTGTCCAGTATATGCCTGGCTACCTTTAACCATTTGTCCATGGGGGCGCCGCCATAGGTAAGCTGATTTTACCTTTTTAAATTTGACTCCTTACAATCAATATTGTTGATCTCTACAGTCAAAGTTGTAATGATGAGCAACTGAAAATCAAGATGAAGGTAAAAACTAGTCAAAATCAATGAAATATTATTATAATGTTTCATCCAATATTAAGAGTAGATTAAAATAGCCCTAAGAATATTGAAAAAAAATGTAGAAGTAACCTTTTATTATGACATTTGGATAAAATACACACTTATTGTAATGATGTGATGTGTACATCACTATATCACGCGTGCACACATGCACATTACAATTACATAAACTTCCATGTACAAAAGACCTGTTCCTGTATTCCAGTGAAAAATTGGATACTTTACGAAAAGACTTCTTCATTGAATATCATGTTTCTTTGGAGAAACAAGAACATCAGATGATCATAATTCATTTTATGTTTTTAAAAATTCTCTCCACTTGATGTGATCATATCTTATTTTATTGCACTATAAAATTTTTTCCATCTTGATTTCTGAGATGATGAATTATCATTATAATACACTTAATTATTTAGTCTGCTGTTCTCATCTTTGTTGTTATAGTCACATTTGGGTGGTTGTACTCTCCAGCCTTCTTCAGGTGTCTGTATCCTTCTGGAGATTTTGACTGAACCCTTTATTCAATCTATTCAAAATTCACCTGAAAAAGGCAGGACATCAAAGATGTAAAGTTTTCATCTCTCTATTAGATAAAATCATCTGCAGATAGTTTTTCAAAATTTTTTTTCGCTCTCAATCATTTTTTTCCAAACCAGAAATGCAGGAAAATATGGAAATGAGATTATTTTGTAACAATTTAATTATCCCAAAGCATGCACATATGTCCATGTATGAAATTTGTTAACACTAATGAAATGGACAACAGTGGAATTTGAAACTATATCCAGCTTATTAAGTAGATTACTCTTAACTTTTTCAGCTATGCTGAAAATATACTCATTTCATTGTAAAGGGATACCTTGATTATTACAGGTTTTTTATGAAGTACGCCTATGGTATTGCTATACAAATTAGTATAACCAAGTACAAGCTGGAAAAGAACATATCAAATTATAAGACCTTGAACTGTAGCGAAAATTTTATAACCAATCAACTGCACTAATCATGGTATACCTGTACTTCTTTATGGTACTCATTGTGCCTTGTTCTTCTATTTTGTTGACCCATACATCTGTTCTGGTTTTTGTGTGTTAAATTGAAAAAATGCTTCCTAATGCCATTAAGATGTACGTCACTGAAGGATCTATTCAGGTTGTTGGCGGGGGTTATTCCTTGAAGGAGGTCAATGCAGCAGTGATCCATCAATGTAATTTTGTCAACCCTGAAACAGGATTATCTATAGATTTTTTTTCAGACTGTTGTCTTCATCTCAGTTCATCTTTTGAACATAATGTTTCAGCTGTTGTATCCAATAGTGTTCTTCAGGTGGGTGTCACAAAATGCTGGGACAGGAGTGGAGGCATCATTAAAATGTTGAGATGGAATGTCTTAATTCCACTGTTTATTTTGGGGTTGCAGAAATTCTTAGGTCATAAGCATATTGTTGATCATTTTTGATATCATAATCATGTCAATGTCCGAAAATGGTGCCACAGGAGCGTTTCTCTAGTAGTTATTTATGGACTGAGATGAGGAGAACAGTCTGAAAAAATCAATGCAGATGATGATCCCTTACCAAAATAGGAATTAACATAGAAGGAGTGGAATGGATGTGGGGATTGGTGAAATGGAGAACCAAGGCAAAATGAAAGGTGTACAGATAACGAAGTAACCATTTTATTTATGTTTTGGATTAATCCACTGTGTTTGAATTGTGCTTGAAAGTGCAAATTTGACCTTATTGGTATTTGCTCATAAAGTAATCCAAGTAGATCCTAAGCATTGATTTCAACATTATTCTTTTCTTATGATGAATTATTACTGTTGATAAAATCAATCTCTTGTAAATGTTCTCTACTAGCAAAGAGATAGTGAAAGAAAAAATCTTTCAACTCTCCTTTTTAACATAAATGTTTAATATTTCATAATATAAAAGCCCTTGTCACATTTTTTTTTGATTGTTTTTTTTTTTCTGTGAATGGTCATGCTGAAGTAAATGGATATTTAAAATTAAATAAATCTTGCCATGAAGCGAACATTCAAATTGGAGATGAGCGGGTGGATGACATTTCTATTAGCCATCTCTCATACTGCTTGAATATAGGGTGAAATTAAGTGATAAATACCAAGTTGAGAGGGTTTTTTTAATGTTTGTAATTAGAGGACGAGTTATTTATATTTCTTTTTCTTTTTTTTTTCAAATAATTCTGATGTGTTTCTCATTTAAAACAACAATTCATGAATTTTTATTACATTTCAACAAGACAGTCATTGCTTTAAAGTTCAATATCTATGATGGCTTCTTTGATTATTTTTTCAACCTATAGTTAATTTCATTGTTACTGGTATCTTAAGTCTCAAATTCATGAACTGATGGAACCGGCTCGTAAATAACAGTAGAACGCTTCGATGAATGGGATAAAAAATAATGGAACTCTTTTGTGAATAGAATTCAAAGGAAAAAAAAAGTATCAATCGGTCAAAAGGTAGGTAAGTTTAATCTGCAGATATTTTCAAATTTTTCAATATGATTATAAGAGTTAGATCTATAGAAGAAGAATGACAATGAAAAGCAAAGACTTGACATCGAGCTTAACAGTCATTAAAGGCAGCCTTTAAATGAATGCTAAAAAATTGTTTCCTGTCTTGCGCTTCAAAACACTATCCTGGTATAATGGGTTAACCCGGTTTCTTGTCACCTGATGATTGGAGAATTGCTGGTGTAAGCAAGTACAGTCCGAATAAAACACTCATTGCAGTGTTTATCTCTTTCTTCTTCTGTCATTATATTTTTTCAAGCTGTTTTTCTCTGTTGTCTTTGAAAACAGTCAATGTTAATTTGTACTGAATGAACAAAAACTTCCAGACAAAATATGTACCATGCCACATTGATTTAAATCTCTGTACACGTAAATATTTTATAAATCGTGCACCTACTCTTCAATGATCTCAACTTCTTTGTCTGTTTTTATTTATCAACTGGACAGTTCTATAAATGCAAGACCAAATTTGAATAGGTTCATAGGAAAGGAAAGATATAGAGAGAATAGGTGAGGAAAGAGGAATGATTTTTTTCTCTCATCACAGTTTGTCATCTAATTCTTTTTTATTTTTTTCAAATCAATTATTGAAATTATAAAAATTGTGAATAAGAAAAAGTGTTCATAATATCAGAGGCTAAAACATTTTTTAACATCTCATATTGTAAGCATAGAATTATGACCTATAACTTATGGGGAACACAAATTGATAAACGCTTTTGGGTACAAATGAAAATGTAGCAAAGCTCGAAAAAAGTTGGTATCGATTTTCAGCCTCTTTCAAATCTCTTAATAGCTTTACATTATCATTTTTTTTTTTTTCAATCAATTGGAAATAAATGGTTTCAAAACAAAAACTAATGTTGCCAAATGCTGTAAAAAAAAAAATAGTGTGAACTACATTGCCGGTTTTGAACAGTGTCCTCTACCAACCAATTTGGAAGAGGTATATGTATAGACTGGTCGGCCAACACAATTATCTCAAAAGGTTCTCAATGAATTTCAATGACATTTTGTGGAAGGGTGAACAATGAAAAATAATTGATTAAATTTGGAAGTGGATCCAGGAATTTGTTTCCAATTGAGATATTTTCTCATAGATGAGATAGAGATCAACAAAATTCTGAAATATGGTAAATAGAAAAACACTCCACCTGAAGTGATTTTCATTCAGTTTCAACTTATTGCATTCCTCTGCTAACACCGTATACTGAGTGGTTTCTAATGTTTTGTGTGATAATCATCAAGTCTTTCTCTCTTTTCCATACTGACACACACTCTAGTTTTTTAATGAAAATCATTGTCTCTTTTTGAGTGTGAAAGGGGATCTTTATTGAAGCATAGGACTTTTGTTTTACGTAGATATAAAAATCAGCCCAGTCCGTTCAGATAATGTAAAAGTTTACATGTCTGTCTCACATAGATGGTCCCAGGTTTGATTCCTGTTATGAGTACAGTGTAATTTGTTGCGTGATTACACCAGGGGGTTGGTCATGAAAACTTGTTGTCCTGGTCTTGACCAAACTTGAAACATGCAAGGAATACTAAGTATGTAATGGAAACTGGGACTGTATACTTCAATGAGAGTTGTCTCTTAAAAGATGGATGATTGTAAAAAAATCAACCCAAAATGTTACCCCAACCTGCTTCTCTGGTCTAACAGAATGGTAAAAACATTTCATATATTGATATTTAAATACTTCAGTTTTTCTCAAAGAACACAACTTGAGGAACCTATTATTATAAAAAAGTAATAAGCTACATTAGTTGTGCGAATTGGAAGAGATTTACATTTCTAGATTCTTGTTATAGCAATTTATTCTCAAATTTATGAACGCTTGAAAATGAATAGAATTAAAAAAAAATGGAACTCTTTTGTGGATTGAATGAAATTTACCAAAAAGTACTAGGGAAATAATCAAGTTATCATAATTTTTTATCTTAATTTCTGAGTTAAATTCAAACTACAGGATAAGAAAATATTTTTTTACGTATCAATATTCCAAGTGAGGTAAATGACTAAATGAAAAAATTGTATAATACATCGAAGCAAGTCTCCTGCAATTATTTTTTAATTTTATTTTATTTTTGACAAAATCTTTTGATATAAATTCATAGTGTTATTATTCAGTCATCAAATTATTTTCCCCAGCCTGAGGTATATTGTGTATTCCATCGTAAAATGATGATTCTGATTTTGATTTAATTAATATTGTAAGATATTGAATTCACTGGAAGCTCTGACTTAACTAGGAGTGTTGCATGTGATAGTCTGAAGGCGACAGGTTTGGAAAATACACTGCATGGAGTAGGATTTCCCATCCTGACTCCATGATCATTTGCTACATGGTATTTGCAACATCTGGATGGGTATTGTGAAGCATGAACTATGAAATAGTCTTTTGTCTTCCAAACAAGCCAACTGTATTGTACAGTCGAAGTTTATATGGGTTCATACAATTTGAAATGAAGAGTTCCCTTTCAATCTTGCCAAAAAACTTTTCTCTTAGTCTGTCTTGGTTGAGAGGTTGAAGACTATCCTAAATCTGGCCAAGATTTTCCTCATTTCTGATCCTTGTAATCGGGCCAACATAGGCAGTTGCCTAGGATGCAAAGGTCCTAGAGTTGCATACCAAACAAAAAAAATAGTTGTTAAAATTTGTGCCCTCAGTCTAAGTCTTGCTTAGGGCAACATGAAACATTTCTGCCTGTCTTAGTTATTATAAAATCATTTTTTTCATCACCTGTGTTCAAAAATGACTTGTGTTCACTAAGAAGAGAAAGGCAAGTGTATAAATGCTGATGAAAGTTCCTTTTTGCAAGTTTAAGTAGAAAGTAGCCAGATGCATTACAAGCTGTCATGGAACATCGCCTTGAAAGGATTTGATTCTGCAAAGCTGGAAATGGGGGGGGGGCATTTGTAGGATGTTATATTCATCAAATAGTTTTTTAAAAAATTTCCAAGGTCAAAAATAAATATATCTAAAGGGAAAATTTCTTTACCTTCATATGAGAAAAAGTTATTCAAATTCTAAAATTGAAAGTGACTTTTGTGCCAACTTGTATTTCGAGTATACTTCAGATTCTATCATTCCCAGGCTCTGGTAAGTATTTTTTTTTTTTGTTTTCTTTTTTGAGCTAATGTCTCTCCAGTATCAAAGTTTGACTGTTGGGGGTTTTAATCTCTAAACAAGTTTCATACTTGGGAGATTGTAAGAGTAGTACACACCTGAGAAAATCTGTGGAGTACTACAACCAAAATGTTATGTAAAAAAAAAAACCAAGATGAGTCTGAAAAGGTTGATGATTCTTTGTACAAAAAATTCAGACAGGAATTGGATACTCCATCTGCTGGCATCTAAGGCACACATTTAAATAAAAAAAAAAAAGATTTTGCAAATATAACAATGCATTCAATATTTTGGTATTATGACTAGGGGGCCTTGTACCAAAAATTTAGAATGGACATCTATGGAGCTTGGATAACTTGCAGTAGGCAATAGTTCATTAAATATTATTGTAAATCACTTATCATATATGCCAGTATTACTCGAAAGCATGAAATGGCTTCCTCAATCAAAGAAAAAGTTGATAGAAAATGAGTTGAGAGATCTATGAATTGACTGGTGAAATGTCAGAAAAGCTGGGTAACTTGACCAGGGCCAGTGCAAAGTTTTTGTATGTCATAGATAAGACTCAAAATTTGCACCCCCAGTTGCTTGATTTTCTTCTGAAGAGAGGTCAGTACAGTGCCTACTTTGGGTATTGCAAAATTGACAGATTAATTGATCTGTTCAAATCCTCTTAAATTTTGGATAGCATTTTGTATAAATACTATGAGAACTTGCATAAATTTCAGTGCATCTTGGCAATTCAGGAATAGAATGTAAGATAATTGACATCCATTATTAATTTTTTACTAATATTTCTTTTTAGCTAATTTCAGTTGCTTTTTATTGCTTCAACTTGGACCATCAGTCTATAGCCATTAGTTAACAGTGTGGATTGGAAGTAAAGGATAAGCTGTCAGTGAGACTTGAACTCACATTCCAGGAAGTCTGATTATCTGTATTAGCTGCTCTTGTTAATTGAGCTACAAGAATTGTATGCTTGACTGAAGATGATGACAAATAGTCAAGAATTATTAATTATTGAAAATGCTTCAAATGAAAAAATAAATCAAGATAGTATTGCTACTACTGGTGGAAAAACAATAACAAATATGGCATCAAGAGATCAGGAAAGATGAAGGGTAGTTTTAAAGGTTAGTTGTGATTCTTTGCCAACTTAGGGGTTCATTAGTGAGAACAATTGGTACGGATTACCCAGCTTCGTGAAACAAAAGGTATGTGAGATCAAGTCTCACCGAGTGTTTTTTCTTTATTTCTGATCCAATTAAAAACTACCAATGTCTAATGGTTGCTTTGTCTATTAGAAAAATAAATGCATATAATTGGTATTTTAGTAATACAGGACAAATTATTTTCAGTTTCAAATTTTAAATTATTTAATCAAAAATTTCCTTTGTTTTATAATGAATAGTGTGATTTTTTTTTTTCTGTTACTTATTTCATAACAATAGACTCTTCCACTTTGAGTTAACTATTTTCTTATGAAAAAAAAATGTCTACTACCCTGCATTAGTATTTATTGGGGAAAAGGTAGGGGAAAAATACAAGAACAGGGGAAATGACTTGAAGTAGTTTGGATTAAGAGTAGTCGAACTTCACCAGAGTTTGCTTATAAATTTTAGTGCTAATGTAAGTCAAGTAGGATGTGCCCAAAAGGTAGATACTATAGAGAGACTATAGTTAGTAGAAAATGTAAAATAGATTCCGGCATCTACAAAAAATCTCATGAAGAAAATGTTGTTCCTAACAGAATTAATTTGGACTGTTGATGTCAGAATATAGGCAAGTGGGCCTACTTTCTCTGGTACAGCCAAATACTATTGTATTTACCACTTCTCATTACAGTACCATACTATATTTGTCATATAAACATTTTGAATAAAATTGTTTGCCATTACCTTTTTAAAAAAAAATTGGTTTAGTTCTTTTATTCTGTTCTATTGCTTGTGAGTACATCATATACACTATATATACCCATGTATAAATCATAGGTACTTTGCACTGATAGCAAAAATACTCAATGAGTTGTTTGAAATGCAACCTACATTTCCCATCTGGTCAGGGAGTATAACCAGCTTCAGGCCTGGTAGCTACCTCTTAGTAAAGTGCGATGAGTGATCTTTTGTTTTATGTTGGTAAATCCAAGAAATAAAGAGAAGCTATTATTACTTGACATCAATGAACTAAGCAGCAAAATGACAACGTCAATAATTGAAGTAGCCTCTACATTCAAGCCAATGAGCAAACAACCCATTAGCAAAATCTCGGATGAGACTAGAAATCTCATGGAAAAACGCAGAAACCTCAAGCCACCGACAACAACGAGAGAGAAAATTGAAGAGGCTGAACTAAACAAATTGATCAAGAAGAAATGAAGGGAAGACAGAAGGAGATACACGACGGCAGTCATTGAATCAACTCTTGAAAAAGGTCGGGGCTATAAACAAACTCCTCAACTCGGGACGAAGGCAAATAACTAGCATACTCGAGGAAAATGGAAACCTAACAACAGACAGAGACAGGATTTTATTTATTTTTTTTTTATTCATCCAAACAAGGACTGCAAAACAATGAGCAAGATACGCAAGACACGGGCAATCAACTCGAGGACTTCCCAAAAGTAACCCCGTGGGAGGTGAAAGAAGCCATTAAACAGACGAAGAAAGGAACTGCCCCTGGACCAGACAACATCACCATCGACCTACTCCGAAAAGCAGGTAAAATTATCACTAGGAAACTGGCTGTCCTCTTCAACTTGTGTCTAAAACACAGTAAAGTCCCAGACGATTGGAACACTGCTATCATAATGCTTTTATATAAAAAAGGAAACCCGAAAGACCTCAACAACTATAGGCCTGTAAGCCTACTCAACTGTGTATACAAACTTTTCACAAAGATCATCACCAACCGAATCACAAAAACACTCGATGAAAACCAGCCACGTGAACAGGCTGGCTTTAGAAGAAGCTACTCGACCATGGACCACCCGCACTCGATAAATCAACTGAAAGAAAAAGCAGCAGAGTATAGACTACCACTTGCCGTAGCATTTATCGACTTCAAAAAGGCGTTCGACTCAGTAGAAATCCCTAAGGTCATGGAGGCCATCAGTCGGCAAGGTGTAGATCCAGTATATGTTGAAGTGTTGAAACATATATACAATCCCGGCAGCTCATTTATCTGGCTACATAAAGACTCAGACCCCTTCCAGCTCCAGAAAGGAGTAAGACAAGGTGATACCAGCTCACCTAAACTCTTCACAGCCTGCCTTGAGATGATCTTCAAAAGACTAGACTGGGAGAGTAAAGGTATTAAAATAGACGGCGAGTATCTGAGCAACCTCAGATTCGCAGACGACATAGCCCTTTTCGCAGAGAACCTACACGACCTCCAACTAAAGATAGATGAACTAAATGAAGAGAGCAAGAAAGTCGGCCTACACATGAACTTCAGCAAGACGAAGATCATGTGCAACAACCACATTGGAGATAAAAACACTAAGATCGAAATCGAGGACACAGAACTCGAGAAAGTAGACCACTACATCTACCTAGGGCAACGAATCTCCATGAGACCCTCAAAAGAAGAAGAAATCAAGCGAAGAATCACACTAGGATGGCAAGCCTTTGGCAGAGCAAGCTTAACCTTCAAAAATAATAAGATCCCATTAATCCTAAAGAGAAGGGTGTATAACCAATGCATCCTCCCAATAGTCACTTATGGAGCTGAAACATGGAACTTAACCAAGAGACAGACCCGTAAGCTGAGAACCATGCAACGTGTACATGAAAGAATAATGCTGGGCCTCACATGGAGAGGCTACAAAACAGCACAGTACATCCGGGAAAAGACAAAAGTTAGTGACATCATAGAATCCATAAAAAATCTCAAATGGCGGTGGGCTGGCCATGTTGCAAGAATGGCTGACAATCGATGGACATCACGACTCACAACATGGATTCCCCGAGACCACATGCGCAACCGGCAAAATGTTAGATGGAGAGACGAGCTAGACAAGTTCAGGAAGTACTGGCTCCGTGACGCCCATGATAGAGAAGTGTGGCAAATCCTGGGGAAGGTCTATGTCCAATGACGGACGCTGAAAGACTGATGATGATGATGATGATTATTACTTGATGAATTATGACAGATTGCTTGCAGTCTAAATCAGTCTACCAATATATCAATTCCAAAACATGCTGTAATAAGTATGTTAAAAATAAGAATAAAGGTAACAAATTGAAAAAAAATCATTTCCTGACAATAAATAAAACCCATTTGATTACTGCACTGTTGAGTATCAGCCTGTAGTAATCTATGCATGGCAAGTCACTCAATTGTTGAATAATTGTCAACAGTCACACAATGTATATCTCACTGAAGATATTTATGCTGAATCTGTAGTGTTGCTCATATTATATTTAGCATTAATGAAAATTGGAGCCCAAGGGTGATCCATGCTTGCCTTCAGAATGAAATAAACTGATAATGGGAAATTAATGATTGAAACAAATTTTAGAAATATTTTTATTTTGCCAAGTGGAAGTAGCTTCCACTTTTTTCTTAATGTACCAACATGAAATGAAAGATCTCCATGCAAAGATCTATTTTAACAAGTTTTATTTAAAAAAAAACAAAAACTTTAATCCGTTCGTTCGCTTTGACAAGTGTAGCACTAATCTCAGAAGTGAGCACATGAATTCTCTTCCTTTAGTTACAAATATATTTATCTTTTTATTTTCAAATTCTTGCTTTCAACATTTTTATAAGTTTCAATCTTTTTTGGATGATATGAAAATAAAAATGTTCAGATTTCAACCTCATGGCAGTAATTAACACTCTGAGTAAATCACAAATTAATCTTCAATCCTGGACTTTTGATCATTCTCATGTGTACAAGTCATGCAAATCTAACTCTTCCCTTTTCACAACAATTCATTGTGAATGTAATTGACATGAGAGAATTCATTAAAAAAATTAATTAGGGGAAGAGAATTCAGGTGCACAATGTTGACTTTAGTAATTCCCAAACCCAGCACTCTATCAATATCTGCTCCTTCGCCTGTTTGTTTGTCCGAGGTGAATTCAGTTTGTGTGTTGGTC
Organism: Thysanoteuthis rhombus; assembly: GCA_963457665.1. Lineage (NCBI taxonomy): Eukaryota > Metazoa > Mollusca > Cephalopoda > Oegopsida > Thysanoteuthidae > Thysanoteuthis > Thysanoteuthis major. The sequence continues at coordinate 24,988 of CAUOPZ010000079.1, read as the reverse complement.
CTGGTCATTCTTCATTCAAACTGATGATGATGGTCATCATTCTAGAAAAAAAAAACGCTTTCAATTTCAAATTCTACAGTCTTATAACAATTTGCATCTTCAGAGTTTTAGAAATCCTTTATTTTAGCTCAGAAAAGATATTATGACAACCAAATTTCCACACAGTCAATACAGAAATGAGAAACTCAAAAGGTTGTGATACTACCAGAATTGCCAGATTGCAAGGAAAATGGATGGACCATGATTGGAGAGAATTTGGAGCCACAAATGGTATGAAGGAGATATGCTTCCACAACAGTTAGTTGAAGTGTTTCTGTCAACTGAGATAAAAATGACAATGAAATTGAAATTGAAGTAGCTGATATGGACATATCTGATATTTTAGACTTTGCTTCAGAGACACTTAATTCATGATGGTTGTGTTAATTGAAACTTATGCCCCATTTAACAGGTAGTACACATTGATTTACCCTTCATTAAACAGAATATACATTTCACAGAATTTTTGCAAAAAACAAATTATTTGGTATTTTTTTCATATTTCCTCAGAATAAATCCTGATAAATTATAAATGATTTTCATGGCAAAAGGAAGTGTATTTTTGAAATTGAAATGATTTAGCCTCTTAAATTATTCTAATATGTCGATTGGAGGATAAGATTTTGGCTTTTTGATATGTACTAGCAACTAATTTGTTTTATGCCAAGTTCGTCCCAACTTTTTTCTTGGAAACATCTTTTTTTTTTTAAAGAAAATATTTTGGTGCCCTACTCACAGATACCTGAGATGGTAGGAGGAGGTGTCGGGTAGACTGTGCCGGCCCCCAGACTCGTTTCCAAATGTGGGCATCTTCTTTTTCTTTCGCTTGCTTATGCCGTCGAAGGCTCTTGTAGTGTCACCCCTTTACAGACAGGAAGTGCCATCAACACTGTCTGAAAATGCTTACTTTATGATTGTGCTATCTTGGTCATGTACAACTCTCTTTGGGAGTTGTACATCCCAATATCAAAGAGCATTTTGACCTTCAACTATGATGCATAATGCAACAGAATGAAAAATATATCATTGTTTGGACCTCAAAATCTGACACTTTTGCAGCCTTTTCTTCTAGCATACGCTGCATACAAGTTGGTCTCTGTGTCAGTTTAGAATTTCTGATTATAATTTTAGGTATTGGAAGTATGTGGATCTCTCATAAGTTCTAACCCACCTCTGATATGCAGTATAGTTGAGGCCAGTACCTGGTATACCAGCTCCAGCTCTTGACTTGGCATTCTTCATGGATGTTTTCCCAATAGTCTTGTCAGATGCACATCTACTGCCTGGAATTGTAGATCTTGCCACATTAAAAAAAAAATGAATTCCCTCAATTGAACCAGGATGGATAAGCTCAGGTTTCAAGATGCACACCGAGAAAAATGTCAAGTATTTTGGATGGTTCTGTCTGCCAAAACTGAAAAAAAAATCTGGCTCTATGCAATAAGCAAACAGGAAGAAATTGTTTATGTTAACAGCTTGCATCAGGGATAGAACCAGGCATACATGATACATGTACGTCTCACAGAATTCAATGTATTCCTTAAGGTAATTAGCCAAATCAGTATGAGCAAGAAGTCTTGAAAGATTATCTTGTGAGGAAGTGTTCATAAATTCAAGAACAGTTTTTATCTTGTCTACTGTAAGGCCAGAAAATATTTGTCTCACTATAAGTCTTCAGAAATTCTATCAACGTTTGTCAGTGCAAACTTTCTAGCTTCACTTTGTGCCATGACGTAGCACTATCTTAATGTTTGCCAGACAAAACAGTTCAGAAGTGAACCAGTCAAAATCAAGTTGGCTTCAAGAAGAACATCAGAAAGTCCAAATCCAGATCTATCTTACTTCAAATTGTTAGCCTTCAGCATGTAAGTGATGGTCTCACAAGCTATACCAAACCAGCCGTGGTTCTGGGTTAGTAAAAGAAGGCAACAAGTTGAAATTTCATTTTACTGTTTTATATAGAGTATTCATTATCAATATCTCTGGAGACGGGAAATGCTTATTCGCAGTTGAAAAGAGAGGAGGCCGATTTTCATCTAAGTCAAACTGATGACTGGTCTCTCATGTCACGAACGGTAGTCTACTGGATGGTAGCAGCGGTTGACGGTTACGAAGGCGGCTGACAAGAGGGACTGGTAGCTTCTTTTCTCGAATCCCCGACTCTACTCTGACTGCTGCTGTTACGAAAATCCCTCCTATTTAAGCCCTGGGTATCAACACTGTATTTCTTTGTAATTGACTTCCTTTCTTTCTTTTCCTGTTATCTCGATCCTTCCAGAAAATCCCAAATATTGACCCTCATCTGTCTTGTGACACAAGTCTGTCCAAGATCATAAATTAGCCTCCCCCTCTTTCAAGAACTCTGCAAATTACTTTTCTTTCAAAAGCTTTACTCCTTTTCTCAAGACCCCAGACACTGGCCCCCATCTGGCCATCGAACCAGGAAGAAAACTTCTCTAAGAGTGCTTGTTTTTGCAACCCAAGGATCCGACAGTACACATTAAGTTGAGAAACTACAGGTGCCAGCACTTGGAAGCACGTAATTCTCACTTCCTATGGTATCTTCAAAAAACAAATTAAGCCCCTATCTGGTCATCGAATCGGGAAGAGAACTTCTCTAAAAGTACTTGTTTTTGCAACCCAGGGATTTGACATTGAGAAATTGTAGGTGCCCGCACTTGGAAGCACGTAATTCTCAACTTGCTACAGTATCTTCAAAAAACACATTATCTCTTTTAATACAGATAACTCCTTTGGTAATAACCATAGTAATTTTTGGTAATAACCCTAGTAATTTTTAAGACACGGGGGACTCCTGGTCCCCTAGTGTCACAAAATCACTTTCTAATAATCCATGATGAGATGAGTGATTCCAATGAGAACAATATGCCGGACAAGATGCATTTAGGCATAATGCAAATACCCATGTCATACATTGAGTAAATATCTGACAAATGTTTCTATACAGTTAAATACTGAGTAATTGGTTAGTAGATAACTGGATGGTAATCTATAATGGTCTGGTACTGAGGCTCCAGTCCAGAAGAGAGAACAGATCCAGTCCTACCAGAAACATCCTGATTGTTGGATTGCAATTGTCTCAAGACCAGCTGTGCTATGTCTTTCTTCTTTGCATTACGATAGGCCTACTGCTGGGAATGGATGTGTGTTTGATATGCATCACTGATGACTTTCATTGAGTAATATAACAGTCTAGTAGAGGCTCCTCTGATGACTTGCAGTGACAAACTGTCTCAGCAGGATACTGGGAAGTCTCCAAATGGGCCAATCTTTGATGGTAAAATACGTATGTTCACTTGGAAGAAGATTTATTTCACAATTTTCTTGCTTACTATAGTGTGTTTTATCATTTTATTGATTATTTTCATTTTTTTAAAAATCTTATTGTTTATTGTCACAGTATGATGATTAAATTTGAACATGGTTCCAATTGAATCCTGGTTCTGGAAAGTGAGCTGCAACAAAGTTTTTTTAATGATCAATATTTCAATTCATATAGTATCTATAGTATTTGAAATTATCAAAAAAAAATATTGAAGAAATGTAGCATTTTGTTCAGTTCCTTTGCTAAATTTTAGGATTAGATGGGCCCTTTTATATGTTTTCCCAGGATTAATTTCAGGCCCAGTCTACCACTGATTTCTTGTGTTAGTTGGTGTTGGAAAGCCATGGATAGATTTTCCCATGATTATCTCTCACCTCTTTGAGTATTATGCAGTTTGTAGTGTGTATAGATGCCTTTCCTGTAAAATCACTTACAAGTTGGTCAAGGTTATCAAATTCTGAGTGGAAAACAGACAGGCTTTGTTGATTTCAAACAATTTGGTTAGAAAGTAAGTCAGAAGTTTCCTGAAGAGCACTAGCTATGGCTATCTCTTACTTTAGTGAGAATGAATGACTTTCAATGTCCAAATCTGTTGATCAGTGTCATGAGATCCTTACTCCAAAAGAGATGTCAAAGTGTTATACGTATCAATATGTGCTTTGGAAGCTTCTACTGAGCATCGGTCACTACTTGACATAATGTCTTGCCAAATAGAAAGTACCAATCTATTCACTTTGGTGGACTATATGAGAATAGGCAAGTGAGAAAAACTTACAGTAGCTCAAGAAAAACATGAGTTTTCCTCAAAAAATCAGAACTAGAAGGCCATGGCAGATTTTCAGTGGTCTGAAATGCTCCCAGAGTGATTCTCCTCAAATATATTGCAACTGCCACTGTCACATACTGCCTGAATGCAAATTGGCACTGTACACAAGATATGACTGAAATTTCCCACTCTCAATGACAGAGAGGTATATTTTCAGTATAGATGGGAATCTTCTGTTTGAGCTCCTCACTTCTGTATTGACTGTTTGGGAATTTGGTTGTCTTCAACATTTCAATGTAAACTTCCTGCAGGTCTGTAAGCTTCACAATTCTTGACAATGGTTCGAATAATGACCTTGCTGACTTACTGAAAGGCAAAAGAATGGGCTTTTTCAAGTTCAGGTTGTTTTCTCTCTCTTATCTTCATTGGCACTTCTCCTGTCAGAATGGTTCTTTAAATAGGTTTTTCTGTGTGACACTAGGGGGCCAGGAGTCCCCCCGTGTCCTGAAAATTACGAAAATTACTATGGCTGTTACTAAAAATTACAATGGTTATTACCAGTAATTACTATTGTTATTACAAAAGGAGTTATCTGTGTTAAAGGGGATAATGTGTTTTTCGAGATGTCATAGGAAGTTGGGTCACCTGTGCTTTTTCAATCTGGTGTCATCTGTCAAGGCCTGGGTTGCAAAAACAAATGCTTTTGGAAAAAGGTTTTGTTCCCGATTCGATGACCATGTCATGGGAAGTTGAGTTATCTGTACTTTTTCAATCTAGTGTCATCTGTCAAGTCCTGGGGTTCAAAAACAAAGCCAGATATAAGGGCCAGTATTTGGGGTCTAGAGAGAGAGAGTAAAAGCTTATGAAAGAAAAGTTATTTGCAGAGTCCTTGGGAGAGGGGGAGACTAATTTATGATATTGAACAGACCTGCGTCGCGAGATGAATGAGGGTCAATGTTTTGGGTTTTTCCGGAAAGGTCGAGATGGCAGGAGAGGGAGAGATAAGGGAAGTTGGTTGCAAGAGATACAGTGTCGATACCAAGGGCTTAAATAGGAAGAATTTTCGTAACAAGCAAGCAGAGTAAAATTTGGGTTTGGAGAAGAGACTCGCTGCCAGGCTCTCTCTCGTGTCAGCCGTCCGCCTTAGTAACCGTCAACCGCTGCTACCATCCAGTAGACTACCGTTCGTGACATGAGAGACCAGTCATCAGTTTGACTTAGATGAAAATCGGCCTCCTCTCTTTTCAACTGCGAATAAGCATTTCCCGTCTCCAGAGATATTGATAATGAATACTCTATATAAAACAGTAAAATGAAATTTCAACTTGTTGCCTTCTTTTACTAACCCAGAACCACGGCTGGTTTGGTATAGTTGGTGAGACCCACCCCAAAGGAAACACCCACATCTGTAACTGATGTGATATTGGGCTTTACATGCAAATAAATCATAGCCTCTGATTTTTGTTAACAGCCCTTCATCATGTTTCTGTTCAGCAGTCTGTAAAACGGTCTTCCATCTATCAAATTCAAACATTGACAATTTTGTGGGGGTCCAAACGCCCTTTTGTTTTATCTTTTCAGTACCTTCTTACCTACAGAATATGTGATCTGGAATGAAGATCATTTTGTGGTTTCTCTGGTGTACTTAGAACAAATCAGTACATCTGGTACTTTTCTTTTTGTGTAACTCTGTAGATAGTGTGAATTCTTGATAAACTTCTGATAACACTGTCGATGATATCCATGTTCTGCTGGGTAAGTCTCTTGTATCTGTTGACATACATGGTTCATGTACTGATTGAATGCTACAGACAGACTATCTTGTTTTTGCTATGCTCTTTATCTTCTACCCGGATTTTCAGCATCCCAAATATATGTGAATGCTTCTTCATAATTGCATTCAGGAAAAGTGAATGATCCATATCCTTCTTTTGCTGCTGTCATATTCTGATTTGCTGTGCTCTCTTTTTCTTTTTTTTTTTTTGAGCCATTACTTTTGGGTATTTCCATCTGATAGAACATTCAAATTTATTACGTGCATCAAATACATAGATTAATATTGAAAGTGAAATTTAGATCTATATGGATATGTTTAGAAAAAATTGATGTTGTTTTCAGACATATATGAGACAAAGAAAAAGCATACACCCTCTACAATTTTCACATTTTTGTGTGTGCTGGTGGCCGTTTACACTTTTTTCAGATCAATACGTTTAACAATGCTAATTTATTTTTTACATCTAGATTATAGGACCAGTTAAAAATCATTTATACTCTCACCATTAATTGAAAGTTTTCTTATGTTTTAGTCCAGCTTGGAACTTTAAGTGGTGAAATTTTGTTTGTATCATAAATTGTATAATAATCCAATATAAAACAATGTATACACACTCTTATACAATTCAAGGAGCATAGAGGCAGTTACTAACATAGCTCTTAACTAATTAATTGGAGATGATTTTGAAATTGTTATAATACATTGTTACATCTGTTGAATGGACTCATTCAAATACACAGTTGTTATACAATTGTAATATAATACAATTCATGATATGATTTTGAGATGATGTCAATAACTTTGAGAAAAGTCATCATAATCCAAGCTTTGATTCAACAATTTGAGTTTTTGATGTTGCAACCATGCATACCATAGTCAAATGTATGGCCTTTTATCTTGCAAATAATTTTTATTTTACTATTTAAGAAATAAAGGCTATCTCAAAAACATAATTACCATCATCAGTAACTTCTACTCTACTTTAATTAGATACAAAATAGTGACCTATCATAGAAACAGGTCTGGTTAGTCACTCAACAGAAACTGTCACGTGACCAACATCTTTTGGTTGTATGTTATGGGTGATCAATTGAGAAATTGGAAAGAGGGATGATCAATGATCAAGTTACTTCTCTCACCCTTTATTTGAGATGTTCAAATTTTCAAAATACAAGTGTGAACATTGCCAGACACAAACTAAAGAACTGTTTTAGCAGAAATTTGCATTGTAAATTGCATCCCCTCCAATAATCTTATTTTGTGGGGAAGGAATTTCTCTAAAGATAATAAGTAAATGCTCAAGGTTTCAGCCCATTAGCTCCATTGGTTCAGCCTATACACTCACATACATAGATAGCCAGACAGAATTACTTAGGAACTAAAGAAACCTATGTTGACAGTTTTTGGTTGGCAATGATCACCTAACCTTTTTTGTATTTGATTACACTGAAGGAAAATGTTACAAAGTTATGAGTTGATGAATAGATTTTAGACATGTTAATTATTTGGTTGAATATATCTATTTATATAAAACGCAATGTGCATGTCTATATTTTTTGCCTGTAACATTTGTCACTTGCTGTTCATTTTTTGGCAGATGTACAAAAAATTCAAGTTCATTCTAGTTGAACAGGAACAAGAAAATGCAGAGCAACACAATGTTTATGAAATTTTTCAAGTACAATCTAATTGCAAAATCATTTAAATACCACAGACATTTTTTTAGTATATGTATAAATTGTACCACTTGTTGTCTGAATATGCATGTTGGATATATAAATCAGACATGCTGTGTGCTTTACATAAAGAGAGAGATGTTTCCATAGAGTATTTGTAATAATTATGATAAAAATGAATTATAAGTATTTCTACGGTGAATGTAATTTTAATTTTACAATTAAAATTATGCATAGTCATGTTTAAAAAGATAACAAACAAATTAATGAACCAATTTATAAGTAAATAAGAAGGATACCAAAGAAATTGAATTTCTTAGCAAGAGAGAAAGAATTGAATAAAATTTAAAATTCATCATAGAGTAAAAATCTTTTTATTGTCAATATTCATTACAAGTTATTTAGTCCTGATAATTAATTTTTTGGAATGTTTAATTAGCCGACAGATTTGATGTTGAATTGACCATTGCCTCTTACTTATGAATCTGTACAATTATTTTCTCAATATGTAAGTATACTTCATATTGTAAAAAAAATTAAACTGAATCATATGTTGATTATTTGGATAAAAAAAAAAGAAATTTCAGTTTTATTTAGAACTAGCCAAGTAACTCATCTGTAGGTTGGGCATTCATCTAACAATAAGGCCAAGCCATAGCAGAAGCTCTTTATGACTAGAAGTATGTTTTCTCACAAAGAAGTTGCGACTATTACGAGAAATGGAGATTCTCTGGAGCTCTGTTTACAATGGAAATTCTTAGCTCCGCACATAATGGAAAATTTTTGCTATCATCGCACTTCTTATTAAGAATTACTGTTCAAACTAGTAGAGAATAATGTGATGATTCATATATATATATATAGATATATATATAGATATATATATATCTAACAACCAGTCACTTGCTTTATTTAGCATAATTAAAGTTGTTCAAATGTGCATAGTTATATGATGTTTTAGTAATAACTGCATCATGCCACCTGTGTCTCTGCCTGTTAGATATTCCTTGCAATATCATTCTATCCCATGATTATGTTATATATATATATGTGTGTGTGTGTGTATAATGATGTTATGATCTTTGAAAATGATATTCAACCATAATATACCGAGAAATAATATATCTATACATAACAATATATAGTGTAATTGAATTTGTTCATCTGCACGTAGTAACACTGCACTTACACCAGAAAAGAATAATATGATGATTTATATATATATATGTATGGTTTAGCTCCATAGGATATGCCTTTACTTAATTTTTACAGACCTGGTTTTGTCGTATGTTGTGATTTTTGATTTGATCTCAAGAATTCAGTGTCCATTTCACACGTTCTTTTAAATGTTTTGGGTAATTCTTGCATGCACAAATGCAAGTAATGGATGGCATAAATATAAGAAGAGGTTGCCTCCTTTGTGGCTAAGAGTGGCTAGATTTCTCAATTTCCAGCTAACTTTATAGCAAAAATGTTGACGTTGTTTATATACAATGGCCCCTGAAATTTTGGATGCTTGAATTTTATATTCATAAATATATTATTCAATAAATATACACAGTAATGAAAATAACAAAAGGAAAAAAGTTTGTTTCATTTACCTTTATTTTTAGTCAACAACATATTTATCTGATGTTAATGCTATTACGAGAGTAAGTGTTTTAGATTTGCTTTTAATCAAATTCTGAACCACAAACTCATCCAAGTGGACAGGAAACATGAACAAACCTATCCACCAGGCCCTAGAGTTAGCTAGAAATGAACATTTTCAGCAACTTTCAGCCATCTTTTAGCACATACTTTTTTAAATACTTACAGCAACCAATTTACATCTGCACAGGCAAGTTTTACCAAATTTTTGTAGTAAACTTCAACTGTTCAAACAATTTTAACAACTTTAGGTCAGTTCAATTGTAACCAGTTCATTTGATTAAAACATTCTTACATTTGCATTTACATTACCTGTAATATTGTTGCTTATTTCCTATATGTTGTTCAAATACATTGTATGATTGTTAACTGCAAGATTTGAAGAGTCTGAGATCCTTTGTCACAAATGGCAACCAGATGATGACTTTATGAAAGAAGAGCTCAACTATGACAATGTTCACAAGAATTGATATTTTGATAAAAGAATTGACATTTATGCAAGAATTAAATCATGTCTTTTACTCATACTCATGTAGCATACTGCAAAATCTCCTGATTTCTCGCATTTTGGGGGTTGGTAGGTCTGAATTCAACTGATGCCCTTGTAGAAGATTCTAATAACTGCCCTTATGAAAATGTCGACATTATCCACACCTGCATTCATTAATTTAAGCGTGTAAAATGAAACAGCAATATCGCTCGACCGTGGAAGGAGACGGGAGAGGGAGAAGGAGACAGGAGAAGGACAAGGAGTGGAACGGAAGTGATGTCACAAGTGTTGCATGCTGGGTTGGTACTAGCTTCCTGTACGCCAACAAGGTGAAAGAGAAACACGTACAGCCCCCACCTTCGGACTGTGCCACAACTGTCGGCATTAACACTTTATTTACTGACTGGGGACTGACGGGTTCTGCAGGTAAGATGCACTTCAAGTGCATGTCTTACACTTTTCTGCACTCGGAGGCAAAAGATGGCTTATTCTGTTTTCATAAACCCCTACCTATAGTCATGTGGTAATCTCATTTCCACTAACTACTTTACATATTCCACATCATCATACATAACTGAAAAAGAGAGAACTGTCCCAAAATTATGACCGTGTTTTCTTGAATTTTTAAATTGTCTCCTTGGTAGTAATTTTGGGACACTTCTTCGGCGTCTCGAATTTCCCAAAATGCTTCTGATATTTATATGAATTGTTTATAACTGGTGGTATTGCTTTATGAGATAGTTCAATTTTTTATTCCCTTTACGAGACATTGCTTAATAAATACTATGAAATTCAATACCCAATGTCTTGGTATTTTCCGATTGTATTTTGTTGTTGATTTTCCTCCTTCTTGTTTTCGGTTTGATGCTAACAGGTGCAGTGAAAAATATTATGGATAGAATAATTAATTTAATCTTTTTTCTGATTTATATCTAAAATTAACCATCTGAAGATACATCTAACAGATGTAGAGTTTGGCACTTAAGATGTTTTTTATATATGTTTTTATAATGTGGTAAAGCTAATTTCTTTTGATACTAGTTCATTGAATTGAAATGGATTTTACTGTTTTATTTGAAAGGGCAAAGGGAATTTCCAGTGGAAGGGATTTTGATTTTATAAATCTGTATTTGATACATTTTCGTCTTGAATTCCTTAGAAGCTTGATTTCGATCTTCATTTGCCTTTCATTTTAATACGAGCAAGATATCTCCGTGCAAGAGAAAGGGAGATCCTTGTTGATGAAAATAGCTATTACACTTACTATTTTCAATATAATGTGACATTCTCCAGCTACATTCGAATGTGATCATATGGACAATATCACTGACATACCAGAGATGGAAATGAGTATCCTGAAGCGGAGCTAGATAGGATGGGGGCTCGGCTCCCTGAGATGCTCCCTCTCCAGCATTGGAGATATGATGGAAAAGGATAATTTGCTATAAAAAAGACCCGTACAATCACTTGATTGGTGAAAAACAACCTCGACGAAGGCAGAATAATGCAATTCATGTATCCTTGTTATTGTTTAATATCAGTAGAAATGGAGTAGGTGAACTATTATCTACAGAGCTTTGGGGCGTTTTCAAATTGCCCTCCTCAAGTACGTCTCTACCAATATACAATATAATCTGGCATTTCTGGTGTGATTTAAAAAAAAATGATATTATTGACATACCAGAGTTAGAAGTAAGCATCAGTGATTATTATTGTTAATTCAATGAAGTCATCTGATCCTGTATTTGGAGATAAACATCTTAATTTGAAAAAATATTCGTTGAGCAGAAACGTGTTAAGTGTCCATTTTTTTTTATATTAACCATTTCGTGTTCATTGAAATTCTGTCTTTTAATTAATAAAATATGGTTAATTTGCTTTATTAACACTAAACTGCTATATATGATTAATCGATGAACGTTTCTGGTGTTTTGTATGCAAATTTGAAAAACACATCATTTTGAGAGAATCACTTTTTTGTAGTTTAATTTGGAATTTACTACAAATTGAAAATCAATCATATGCAAGATCCACCCTTTCAGATCATACCAGAAATAAGCATTAAAAAATACTTTCATGCATTTCCATTTACAGTATGGTATTATTTATTAGGAAAAACATTGAAAAATTGTATTTTTCCCCATTCAACCCTTCAATTCATTATTTGGTTTTGAATTTAATTGTTCTGTACTTATTTTTCGTGCCGTGTACCGGATGCCCATTATTGAGACGTTTTTGACAAACATCATTTTAAGATGCTTTGAAAAAGCTAATTAAATTGATATTTTGAACTTTATTTTCACCAGCTCTCTCTCTCACTTTTTTTTTTTTACTTCAATGATTATTGATTGACTACATTACAATTATATTTGATTATTCTAATGAACCATTTCTTTAATTTTATATATATTTAATATATATAATATTTTTATTTGTCAACAAAAATATTTTTCGTGTGTTAGAAATGGAAGAACCCTCCTCATTCGGAAAGGTTTCGTTTTTAGTCTATCAAAATAATCTATTCACCACTTTCTCTCATGCCAAATTCACCTTTCCCGTGTACGTATTTCCATGACAGGTAAGACAAGCCTTTCATCCTGGACTGTCCTGTAGACTTTTACCCTGACCCAATTGAATTGTTCTTGTCCATAGTAGTTGCCAGTTGTTAACTTGATTAATTTGTTTTCTGGTACCACCGTTTCATTGTATTGTCTGTAGTCGCTAATAACACTAACATCTCTCGGCGCACCTGACAGTCAGTCACCTGCGTTTCTAATGTTGGCATATATTGGCTTTAATTATGGTTTACTTTTATGAATGGTGACAGTCTGTGAATGTGTAACTTAATTTGAATAAAACCACCATTTGGAACGTTTTTCACACCCTCGTCAAAATTCTATTTTATAAATTCAAGTAAGTAGGGTAGATTCAGATTATGCAGATGTTTCATTAAACTGGATTTAATTTTTTTCATTTCATCCACGTACCTACCCTCTATAGTTCGAAATGTCCATTTTGTGTGTGGTTGAATTAATTTTGAAGACTTTAATCACACATATCATAACTAACACGACTTGAACTAAAAAATGTCATGGTTTAGCTTTTCAATTCCGTCAAGGTCGTGGATGGGAAGACAGATAGAGCTGAAGAGGATTTCTTCTTTGGAGGATGATGTCGTAAATCATATTGGAAGATTTTTCCGTTAAAAATGTCGGAAAGTAAGTTTTCAGTTTAGCATTACAGTTAAATTGCAAGAGAACCCTTTTGAAACCTTTCTTTTTTTTTCTTTCCAAAACTGACATTTTTTCCGTAGGTAACAATGATCGTATTGGATTTAAAGCACAAATTTCTTCATGTAAAAATATTCATGAACTTTTTTCGGAATTATCCCCTTTTCTGAATTTGACCTTAAAAGAACTCTTTCTGCATACTATACTGTGAATTTGCTGAAAGGATGTATGATTTTTTTTTCGTATTTTCTCTCTTGAAATAAACATTTAAAGAAAATGCTCAAGTGCTTTTTTTTTTTTTTTGTAATTAGAAGACGCTAGCTAAATACATGCCCTATAGATAGGGTGAAATTGCTGTGATGAAGCAGTTTTGCATCAGCATCCAGTGTATTCATCTGAAAAAGTGGGTTCTAAAAATGTGACCATTTTCAACTTGAATTTACATGGTAAATCGAGCCCTCACCTATGAACATATTTTGGGGGGTGATTTTCAAAAACAAATTTGCTAAAATCTTTCATCAACGGTACTCAAAGAAGGCTTCATTGGGTTTTGTTAAATGGGATTTTTGCATCACATACACATAGATGGATTGACAACTTGTAGATAAGAGGAACCATTGCCTACAATAAGTTGGAGTGAAAAATTTGAACGAAAAAAATCAAGTGTTTAAAACCTGACAAATATGTCAAAATTGGGAAAAAATTGATATTGGATGGTTGTCATCTTTTCTGTCTTGGCAACCATGAATTCAATTTACAATGTAATTTTATACTAAATTGGTCATTTAGTATGTGTCTGGCATTGTGAATAGACCAGAGGAGATGGCAACCATCCAAAATTGATTTTTATCTCAATTTTGACATTTGTTGGGGTTTAAGTTCTGCACTTTTTGAAATTTAAAAACCCCCTCATCTTTACTCCACTCTACACAGGGTGACCTGCTGTCTAGAAAGATAGGGATGCTTAGGTGATCAAATTTGTCATTAGTGTAGTGAAATGATTGTACTGGATACCTTGCTCTTGTGGGCCTATACCAGACTAAACTAAGGTGGTATCTACGTTGCCCAGCTATGATTGTAAAATAAAAGAAAGACACAAATATCTCGTATACATCTTAGTACCAAACTTGGGGGTAAATAACGAGCTTAACTTGCTGTAAATTCACATATATACTACTCTGCTGCCTGGCAGAAGAGCTGATCCACACGTAAATAATCCTGTCATTTTTGACAGGTATTTTGCTAGTTCTGCAATGAGTGGGATTTAACCCCCCCCCCCCAAAAAAAACGTGTTTTAAGAATGAAATCTTAGAAAATTGTTATTCTTACACAAGGATATTTATGATTGATTTATGACTTGTTCGATTTCCTGTAACTTCTGTACTTATCGAAAAAGAATTGAATGAATTATCTTATGAGAGGTGGGAACAAAATGTATCCTGTGGATAATCACAAATAAGATTGAGGAAGGTCCTTATATTATTTCAATCTCTGATCCTGACAACCCAGGTTTTTCAACCTTTCCATCCAGAGAACTAATGTAAGTGAAAAAGTCTGTACATTTCCCCAAATAAAACTGGAGATAAATTGTATTGATGCATTGTTAGACAATCTTATCAACTTATACTCTCTGTGTATCTCTATTTTTTTTTTGTCTGTAACAGCTGCCAAGGAAGATTACTGTTGAATACTAATTGTAGCATAGTCTCCTGTTTATTTATTTTTTTTTTTTGCGCACAAATGCATTGAAAAATTGAGTTCATTCTGGTGGATCATAAATAAGCAAATGTAAAGCAGCATAATCTTTTTGATATTTCAAAAGTATAATGCAATTGCAAAATTATTTAAATATTGCTCTCATTATTCGACTGCATGGAAAACGAGAGTTTTCAATAAAACTTTCATTGACAATTTCATTATTCATTTCAAGGCTAGTGATATAGCTGGAGTGGGTGTGGGAATTGATTTTTGGTTGTTAATATTATCAATTACTGTCTTCCTTATTTTCTCCCTGCAGAACAAGAATTCTTTGTTTGGTTTACAGACTTGAAGAAGGAACAAATGGATGGTCTTGTTCTTTGCTGTATATTTGACAACGTGAGCAAATAGTGCATGTGCTATGATGAAAAAAAAATGAAAGTATCACAGAAGATATTTAGTATTAGAAAAATGGATGTTAAAGCCACCTGAACATCTGAAAAGTTAATCACATACAATCTCTTTTTTTTTTTCTCTTTCTTTTCTTGTTTTGAGAAGCATGCCTTGTTTCTTAGTTTGGTTTCATTCAGTACTGAATTCGCTGTTGAATATTGTTTATAATCGACATCTGAAGATTCTATCCACTTAGAATGAGTTCCTCTAATGCTGTAAGATGTTTAATGCTGACTCCTCAAAAGAAGAATTCTTCAAAATCCTAAAATTCTGTTTTGCTATCCGAAAATAGAGCATTCTTGTAAGAAAAAAAAACTTTTATAAACCAATATGGTGTAAGGTAAAGAAGCAATTACCATTAATTTGTATGGGAAAAGTTTTTGAGCATTCCCAGGCCCCTAAATGATGATGGTATGTTTGGCTGTCATTGATGGTTTGAGTGGTAGATTGTGTTGGTGTTGGAGAGAGAGTGGAAGAAGGTTTGTATTGCCTCTATAATAACTTGCTGCAAAATAAATGTTTGTTTTTCATAAAAGTGAAAATGTGTTGGATACCTATATTTTTTGCAATCATCTTTCAGACAGTTAACCTGCACCGATGACAAGTTTGGTGTTTTTGACATATACAAGTGGAATGTGACACAAGGTCAAGTTTCATGTGGCACGGGGAAGATATGCATACATGTTGGCAAGAAAGGAAATTGCTGTGTACCCAAACACAGTTTCTTGGCAACTAATGACCTTCTCTTTTTAGTATAGAGGTGCTGCCTGAGGGTAAATGACCCCCTTCAAGATTGTGCATACCTTATTTTTTGAGGCCAGTTGATATGAAACCTCCTTTTTCAATTGTCAGTAATGCTTGCCTTGATTCCTGACCTCTGACAATTCCTTTTTTTGATTTTTGATATACAACATACAGATTGTATGCTGAAACTGGCTAAAATTTTGCTCAAAGTCAAAGATAGTAAAATTCAGTGATTAAAAATTGATTTAAAAAAAAAAAAAAAAAATGTCATGTTTATTTCATATTAAGAAATTTTTTTTTTTTTTACCACCACAAATATTTTGTTTTTACTGTAGAAGATGACTGACGCTAAACCTGGGGTGAGGGAGTTGCCGAAGCTAGTGGACAGCAATTATAGAAGTTGAAACCTTGCTCAGATACGGGGTTTAAATGTAAGCAGTGATCCCCCCCCCCTCTACCATCATAATTTAGAGCAGTGCTTTTGAAATTTTGAAAATTCGAAGACCCCTTGTATTTCAAGGAAATATTTTGGCAGACTTATTTCTAGCATTTAGATTCCAAACTAATGAACTATTAAAGAGATTACATTCATTTAAATTCCAATATATGGTAGAGGTCTCTGTATAATAATCATATGATGTTTCTCTACCATAAGGTTCAGAGAGAACACTGCAGTGGACCACTAATGGTCCAAATCATTGGATTTACAGAGATCTCAATGTATTTCTTTCTGAATGAATAAGCTTTGTGATAATTTACTGAATATGCAATCATTAGAGTGAATGAAAATTTTGATTATGTAACCTATGCTTATCTAGGATTCAATAAACAGTGTATATATATATATATATATATATATATATATATATATATATATATATATATATATATATAACTATAAAGACAATGTTCATCTTGCTTGCTTGCATCTTATTGAATCCAAAATGGCTGCAAATTTGTCTATAAGCATAACTTGACCCCAGGATTTATATAGTGAACTATGTTCAAGCCTAGACAAAAAATTTACATTTTGCTTTCAATCTCTCTCCAAACCTTTTGGAAATTTGCCAGTTTGAGAAAAAAAATTGTAAAGAGTTTGAGAGTGGCGCAGGGAGTTATTTACGTAGTAACATGATAATAAAATATGGTATTGGGTGTTGTCTGGGTGAAAAAAAGCTTCAATTATAATGTAGGAAAGCAATTGATATTGTTCAGAGATCTCATTAAATTAAATAGGGTAGAGGTGCGTGTGAGCAAGCCTGTGTAACCCCTCTTAAAACCTTGATTAAATTTTCTTTGTAACTGAGAAATCATGTGCTTGCTTTTGGTGATGGTAATTCGCACATCAAAGTGCCCATGTTTTATTGGTTTGTTCGGGTCAGGGATTTGGCTCATAGTAAAATGATTTAATTCCTTAAAGGAAAAAAATACTGTGAAACTGGCATAGGCATTGAATGAAATTCATATCAAGTTTCCTATAACTAACAGAAAATGAAAGTTTTGACAATAAATTAATCTGTAGAGACTTGAAAGGACAGTGTCATCTATCCTATGTCAATCCTTGGGTCAAGTTACCCTTAATGACTAATTTGCAGTCCTTAGAGTGCAACCATTTGGCAGTCTTATAGACTTGCACATGCAAACAAGAAAAATAAACAAATATTTTCCATCTTTAGATAGATATTCAATCTAGTCACATTGGCAGTACCATTGCAAGGAGAGATGAAGAGGAGCTTGTATAATTTATTTTGTAGTAAGAAAACATCAATTTTTAGTTGTTAAATAAATGTATTAGGTTTGATTCCATGTTTTTTATTTTATCCTCTTGTAGTTTTTTTTTGTAATGAATTCTTCATTTTGTTATTAAATCGGACTGATCGTATTGCCATTTGAAATGAATCATCATTTTTTTCTACTGAATATATTTCTTGATCAATTCAATCATTCTATTTCTTTAGACTGCATTTGCTACACTGTTTGAACCATAACTGTGTGTACTGTCTAAACAGTCCTCATTGCACTCTATATTTAGAGGAAGCATAACTGAGATTTGGAAGCATTTGAAAATAACCCCTGGTCCCTAAATGGATGGGGAGAAGCTATATAAATTATAGTTCACCCACTGCATTTCTACCAATATTATACATGAATTGTATAAATAATTTGACCTTTGGGATTGTTTTTCAATGATTCAATGATATGCTGCCTGTCTATTTATTGTAAATCTTCCTTTTTTGTGGAAGCTTCATGTTGAAATGATTTAATAAGAATCATCATCATCATCAGTCTTTTAGTGTCCGTCGTTGAACATAGACCTTCCCCTGGATCTGCCACACTTCCCTATCATGGGCGTCGCGGAGGCAGTACTTCCTGAACCTGTCTAACTCGTCTCTCCATCTAATATTTTGCCGGCCTCGGTTGCGCATGTGGTCTCGGGGGGCATCAATTCAAAGATTATTATTGAAGTTGCTGGGAATGTTTGAATCAAAACTCCTTGAACTCTTTCATTATTCCAGGTAGCTAATCCCTAATGCGATGGCTGCAAAACTTGTGTTCACCTGCACTGCATGCACATGATTATCAGTCGATACTTTATTCACCGGGTCTATTTTTGTTTTTTTTTTAATCTTGCAGAAAATGATTGAAGTATATATTATTCTCTATGTAAATTTCTGAGATGAAGATTTAATCATTGTACTTTGATCTATTTGGCTGGTGTTTCATTTTAGTTGTTATAGTCATTACATTGTTCTCATTCTGCTGTTCATGCAAGAGGATATCTTGTATCAGCTTATTCAGAAGATTACCAATTATAATGGACACCCGAAGAAGTCCAGTGGGTATAACACCTGAAACATGGTGACTATAACTAACAAAATGTGAATGGTAGTCTGAACAGGCCAATGATGCATTAATCTTAACATAATAGCTCATTTGGTTAGAGCAGACAGGTGTAAACGTGGCTTCCGACTGGGTATATGATGGATCTCACTTGAAGCTTATCCTTTACATCTGAATACATTTTGAATAGTAAAATGAAGGATGATATGAACTAGAAAAAACCCAGTAAATATTTAATCAAGATATGATCCATTTGTGGCAATAACCTTTTTCCAATGATCTTTTAATGATAAAAAAAACTACCTCTCTAAAATTCTTCAGATTTAGTGGTTAGAAATTCATTAAAAACGTATGACTTCTCTAATATTGAAACTTTTAGTTTTATTTTGGATATGGAGTTCAAAATGCTTAAAATCATGTAAGAGAAATATCAGGTTAATTCATTAAGTTAATGTGGAACCCATTTTTATAATTTTTTGATCTTTCTTATCACTTCGAGATGTCGCTGTTGGAGTCCTATAGTCTCTTGAAAGTACTCAAACTGTTTGTGTTTTTTGGCCACTGCTATCGATGATTCTTCTGAAGAAAAAAATGCAACTAAGTTAATAAATCTTGCTGAGTTTGCATTATTTTCTTAAATAAGAAAAAAGACATTGAATGTGTAGCAACCTTATATAAATCCACATTGTACAGAATCGTTCAGTCTGAAAGCCAAATCCTTCCCTATCCTGATTCCAAAGCTTAGCCAAAGAATCCTCTCATCCAGAACTTGCCTTCTTTCCACCTCTTCATCCACTGCCATCAGCTAGCAGATCTTTCTTTGCATCCTTTTATAACTATCATATCATATTCATCTCCTTCCGAAGTCAAGGCATTCATTTCACTAAATGAGAAGGAAGAAAGGGGAGATCTCATTGATCTGCTTACAAGTGGTTTACAATTGATGGATAAGTGATTGCTGCCCAAAGAGTGAGACGTGCTCAGTTGGTTTTACTGCTGCTACTGCCTTTCTCTCTATTGGATGAGATAAAAATTTCTTGTAAAAAATGTCATGTGTCTGTATCTTATCTATAGAATTTATCGGGGGAGATGAACTTTTAATGATTATTAGTAGTTTCCATTTGTTATATTTTGTCTTTTGAATGAGTTGGTGTAAACTCATTCTGTGTGGGAATTAACAAAAAAATGCAAAACTATTGAAATCTTGCCATCATTCGACAACATGGGTGATCTATTGTGGAAATAATGATAGAAATCTACTACATTAATTGTTTTATA
>CAUOPZ010000078.1:60000-65000 GCA_963457665.1 Thysanoteuthis rhombus | reverse complement strand
AAGTCCCATTGTTATTGTCAAACGAATGGAATTCTTGTTCAATAAGAACAAAAAATTGACGTTACTACAAAATGAATTGAAAAGTTAATTAAGTAGATAAAAGGAGATAATTAACTCAAGTTACTGAAAAGTTTATCTGAACTAGAACAATCCACAATCAGACATAGCCAGCCAGACTTAATGATGAAAACAAGTAAGGTTTCAATTAGAACTATTCTTTGGAAAGAAATATGTGGTTACACGTCAAACTCAGAAAAATAAATTACATGTTGACACAAAATGTGTGTGAATAAAAATGTTCATATCAACTTGGAAATGAAAAGTGTAGAAGATATCGACAGCATCACATCCTGGTTCAGCAAATCAAGTCATTGATACATCACAAAATACCTCTACGACACTGAATAATCTCCAGTGAACCCTGGAAGGGTCCTGACCACTACTTTGAGAAGCTCTGCCTGAAAAAAGAATTAATGTGCTAATTATGTAAGAAGATTGCTTTCAAGAGTAAATGTTAGCATTGTAATCTATTCAATCTATTATTTTTTTTTTCTCAGGAAAATACTTAAACTCATTTTGGACTAGAGATGCAGAAATAGTAATACTGTTTTCTGTCAGCAATTGTGACAGGCCAGTGATAAAAATAAAGACAATATACACAGACAGCCTTTGATTCATGCCTTTTTCAAGAGCATTAGCAGCTGCAATCAGAATTTGAGCCCAATATGAACACATATCTCTTATTATATCTCAGAATTTTTGAGATAAGGTATTATTATCATTTCTATCAATGTTTGGACCATCCTCATCTTGGTTGTTACATATCTCTTATATATGGACAAATTTTATATACCAACATTTTTTTGTTCAAGGTGTTATAATTTAATGTGTTTGTTTCCTTCAGCTTGTAAAGTTACATCACTTAGTTCAACAATACTTCAACTGCACTACATTAGAACCCACCTATACTGCCAATATATATTACTTATATCATTATCACTGGCCTGAATATATATTCATAGATATAACCAATCATGAACAATTCATGATCCAGAAAAAATTGAATCTTGAATAAAAACAAATATCTTTTCATCAGGGAGGACTTCACTAACAATTGGAGCAAATACAAGAATTGATGAATCATGAATTAAAACAATGTAAATGACTTACAAATAACAATATGCAAATATACATACGCTACCATGAAGTGCATGTTATTAGTCTAAGTGAGTCTACGCTTCAAGTCTTTATAGAGGTGTGTATGAATTTGGGGAAACAAATACAATAAGACGGAGTGGAAGACTTTATGTCACTTATGGTTTTTAAAAATGGAGCAGAGTCTAGATAAAAGCAGTAAAAAAAAAAAGAAAGGTTCTTTATAGAAAAAGTTGCTGTGTTTTTGAAGTTGAAATTATATAATTGTATATGATGTGCAGAAATAATAGTTTTTCTGTGTCAAAGAGGATAACTTCTTTTTTATTCTTTTCTAATTTACAGTTACGAATAAAAAATAATCCTGAATGTGTTCTATAAATTGAAAGATTATAGAAAATAATGTTTCTATCCTTATTTTTAAGCATGCATTTGGCTTTTCAATTCTTTCAATCAATTTCTACTCTTTGTCAACAGAGCAGATGATAACGAACTAGTATACCTTTATATATATATATATACCTGTATAATCTCTGACAAAAACACTTATTTACACATACACAGAAATATTTTTCAAAATCAGGTGAGATAAAAAAGAATGAAAGACAGTAACAGATCAAAAGAAAGAAATTACTGAAACAACATATGAGAAAGACATTGACAAGCTATGTTATCATTACATAATGTGACATACCGGCAATATGACCGACAACAGTATGGACAGCAGCAACAAGAGGAGGTCATGTAGGAGACTTTAGTATAGGATGCTTGTCATTGCAACTACTGCAGGGGGTCGGCTACAGCGGGTAGCAATGATGATTGCAGCATCTGGTACTTTCTCTGTGAGGGGGAGGGGGCAGACGGAGAAGGAGAATGTGATGCAATGGCAGAAATCCATCCAAGTCTATTTGACTGATCGATAGAAACAGACATGAGTAAGGGTGGAGATTGTCTGGGTGGGAGAAAGTGGGTGTTGGCTTGCTGAAGGCACTTGATTTAGAAATATAAAAAGATTCGAGAAGAAAGAGGGAGAGAAGATATAATATGAAACGAACAAGGTGAGAGAAGTACAAGACATGGTAAGGAATGAACAAGGTAAGAGATAGAGAAAATAGGGAACCAGCTATGTGAGAGAGGAGATATATGATAGAGAACAAGCAAGGCGAGAGAGAAGGCATGATAATGTTTAATGTATCGAGCACTTAGTGAAATAAACCTATCACATATAGGATATTATATCATTATATATATATATATATATACATATATATATATATATATATATATATAATTAATGCTCCTCTATTCAGGGTTGAGCACTCTTTAAGTGAGGTAACTCATCCACTGTAAGCTTATGCAATGCTCTTCCATAGGAATAGAGCACCCTGGTGGATGAGGAATTTCTGTATAAATAGATATATCACGTAAATTCAGCCTTACTGACTGTCCAGTTCTGTAGTCTAGAGGTAGGATATCGGCCTTTGGGTCTGAAGTGAAGGTTTCAATTCTGCCTTGCGGTACTGGAAGGGATAATGGAAAGTCTATAGCCACACTGAAGAGATGTAATAAATCAAAACAGCTGTCTGTCGATGACACAATAATATATACATATATATATATATATATATCTTGGTTATCAAAACATCCATCATCTGATATTTGGAGTATCTGCAATAGTATTCAGCCTTTTTTTATATAATCAGATCAGTAATCCAAACAATCTATTTATCTAAACAAAATAATCATTGCCCGTCTCATTCAGATAAACAAGCTTTTGCTTGGTGTGTGTATGCAGGGGAAGTAAAACATGAAATTTGAGCCAAGCCTAAACTTGTTTGTGCATCTAAATTTTCTCAATTTGTGCACATCTTTTCAAATCTTACTGTCCATGAAGCATTCGTGTAACAATGAAAAAATCTGCATCCTGGAATATATGATTTTTGTCCATAAAAGGTAGTATAGTACTATTGTAATAGAGGAAGTGCTGGATTAGAATTGATAGCTTTATTTGATAAAGATACTTATTTAAAAAAACAATCAAGTTTTCTTATTTCCAACCCTGCAAATCAACGTCTTTTGCTAGGTTATATTTGAACTTTATAAATAAAAAAATAAAAAAATGAATGGAATACATTGCTTGGTTGCTTCAGGGTAAAACTCTACTCTGAACATAAATATTTCAGCCACTAGGCTGAATGTTTCAAAAATTGAGGAGAGAATGAGTGTAAAATTCCATTTTCTATTATGGATGGTTAAGGCTGGGAAAAGTAAAGAGAAAGAAATAGTAAAGAAAAGAAAAAGAAAAAGTAATAAATTCTAATTAAAAGAATCATTTTACCAACACTAGATAATTCTATCTAGTGTCCATAGCTTTCCATTTTCTTTCTTTCTTTCATTTATAGATGACATAATAGAATCTGATTCTCTTTTTTCTCTTCTCTCTATCCATCATTTTGAATTTTTCACTTGCTAGTCTTGAATGGAAGTCTGAACTTGTCATTGTTGTTAGGTAAGGAAAATAAAGTCAACTCAGTTTTTTAAATAATTTTTTCATGCAGAATTGGGACAAGTTATTTAATTTGAATTTCCTATCAATGTTTATATTCAATAATCAAATTTCTAAAAAGTATTTTCAGGGCACATCAACAACTATATGGGCATTGTATTTATGACTGATTTATATGAAATATGAATCTACAACTAGACATCTGTTATGATTCTAAAGCAACACAAAACATTTTCTTTTTGTACAGAGGATACAAACAAAGAAACTTTAAATTTCAAAAAAAGAAAAATTATTAAAAAAGAAGCCCCCCCCCCGATAGAATGGCGATGAAAGATTATTAAGCATTACAAGATTTACATTGACAGGCTTTCCTTATTTCCAATATACATGATACAAGAAAATGAATGCATAGAATTTTGGCCACGTGCCATTTGCAAGCACCTTTCTAAAAAATTTTGTCATTCAATGACAATTGCATCACATTTATCAAGTCTAAAACAAGGTTGTCAGATTGAGCAAGCAGGGGAGATAATCCAGAGTTCATTTCTGAGTCTTTGATACAAGCTCGTCTGCCTCAAGAGGTTGGAATCGAAGCCTTGCTTCCAGACGCGAATAACTTCCAACTCCAACTCTATTCTAAGGCCTGTTTCTCCCCTTCCAAATATAGCAACATTAGTCCAAGAAAAAACTTAAATATATAAAAAAATAAGTTTAAACATAAAGCTAAACTTTTCAAAAAAATTTGCTTTTCCATGAAGTTTTCCTCAGTTTTATGATCCAACTAAAATGGTTTCTAACTAAAAACCTGATGGAAGGTAGAATTTGTATACAAGGCAGCAATTTATGAAATACAAATTTATGATTCAATAGCCACAAATGTCACTGATATGTTAATGCAATCTGAAATAGGCATGAGTCTTACCTTCCCTGTGTCCCGTTTCAATTGTAGCCTCGTGATTATGGGAGACAAAAACCTAAGGCAAGGCTTTCAAATTTTAGACTATGATTCAAAATACGATGGTGAGAAAACAAAAAAAAAATGTAGTAGTTTCCTTGATACAATCAAAATCATTGATTGGAGCACATTCCAAGCTGGACAAACAGAAAAATTAACTGGTTTTTGTAATACTATTGGCTTTGTTGAATGTATCACATTGACAATGTTATAATTGTGAATGATAATACATGTTGGAATAATGTAGAAGTTGACTAGAAAGTACTCATGAACATATATCTCTGTCAATGCCACACACTACCGAGAATGTAAACAAAAATAAAATCAAAAACATAGCAGAGAATGCAATTATCACAATATGTATAAATATTGAGTTAATTCCCTCCA
>CAUOPZ010000078.1:25000-42500 GCA_963457665.1 Thysanoteuthis rhombus | reverse complement strand
TACTTTGTTTCAGACAAGTTGAATAGAATAGCTAGCTTTCTGATGACTCTTTTACCAGCTTTTATGAGTAGATCGATGGTGATGTTGTCTGGTTCAGGGGCTTTTCCTTTTTTTTTGTTTAATGGCTTGCTTTACTTCCCATGGCGTAACTTCAGAGAAATCTGATTGTCGGCATCTTGTGTATTCTGGTCGTTGATGTATTGTACATGTTTTGAAGAGTAGAGTTCCTGGTAAAATTCTTGGGCGCGTTCAACTATTCTATCTCTATTCATTGTCATGTCTCCGTTTGCTTCGAGAATGCTAATTATCTGTTTCTTTCCTGTACTGAAAGCTTAGTTTATTGCTTTAAATCCTCAACGTTTTTCACGATTGGTCTCGATGGTCGTTGTATACCTTCTTTTGTCTTCTCTTCGTTTCTTTTTTATTATTTTGTTCAGTTCGATTTCTTCTATTTTTTCTCCCTCGTGGTTTGAGGTTTCTGCGCTTTTCAATCAGTTTCCTGTTTCATCTAAGATTTTTCCAGTGGTTGCTGTGTTTCTTGGTTCAAACATATTGGCTGCTTCTAATAAAGAGGTTGTTATTTTGTTGTGGAGTTCATTGATGTTGGTGTCGTTTTCGTAGGTAAGGATATCAAATCTGTTTTTCACTTCTAACTAGAAGGCTGGGGTGAGTTCATTTGGTACGTTTAGTGGCTGCGGTCTAGTGTGGAACATTTTCTTACAAGCATATTTATATGTATATATTTATGTATTTACACAATCAGTGATTCAATATATGATGTGTGAATAATTTATTTGATAAAACTGCTTAATACAACATTTAGTTCAAGTAAAGTGATAATATGATGAAATAACAGATTCGCTACACAGGCAGTTATTTTTGCGCTTTTCTGATTCTTTCAGTAAGTAAAACAGACATTAGTTTCATAAAGCATTTTCAGTTTTGTTCCTTGAATAATACAAACCAATAGATTTGGCTGTAAGCAAGAACCATTCAAAAAACAAATTCCAATCTATCATCAACGCTAAAAGAATGGTACTGCCAAATCAATATATCCAATGAATCTATTATGGTTGCATTGGGCAGTTGGTTTTCACCATTTGGAGAAAGCACATTGCGAGAGATATATGAGTTAGGCACTTAGCTTTTTTTTTTGTCTGTTGTACAGATAATATACAAATTAAAGAGAGCAGCATCTAAACATCAGCTTTTATCACCACATTATATATGAAAATAATTTTCATTGGTTTTAGCAGAGCTGGTTTTTACCAATCAAACGATTATCGACAGTTTAACAATTTGGATGTCAAAAATGGCTTAAAAACCTATAATATGTACATCAAAGGAATTCTTTAAAAAAAAAAACAGTACACATGAAAGACATACATTCCTAAGAATTTCCAGCTTGTAAAGTTTCAAGAAATGTCTAAGAACACTGAAAAAAAAAGGAAAAGAGAAATTACTTTCAGTTTTTATATATATATATATATATATATATATAAATACACATGAAGAGAGAGACAATAAGAGAGAGACAATAAGGGATAAGAATTCATTCTAAAATCTAATTCCTGATACCAAATTTGAACATGCAATGCTAATTCTGATGCTTAAAGTACGTATATATACATACATGTGGGTGTATTCGCATGCATGACGCAGAGCAAAAGATGTAGAAGGTAAGATGTAATACATGAAAATATCACCATAATGAATATAAGAATACTTAAAAAAAAACAATGTTAGATCTTAGTCATCAGGAATGTAAGAAACCCCATAGAGTTTTTATGCACAAAAATATTTGTATATTTTCCCCCCACACTATTATCAATGATATAGATGCAAGTAATGAATTGTGCAATGTTTTTACACACATGTATGGGCATCAAAATGTGAGTGTCTTTCTGATCTTATTACACTCATTTGATGAAGCAGTGTAATGCAAATAGAGGCAACATCTAGGCTCAGATCTTATCAATTTGACCCAAGTTTCTGAGAACAGAGGTTGTTAGATGGAGCAGAGGTGGATGTCAGAGGTCATGTGTTATGTGCTTCATTGATTGCTCTTACGTCACAGCGAAGGTAACATGTTAGTCAAGAGGGTGGGAAAAATGGTTGAATAGATCATGGTGCTTAGAAATAGTTTAGGGGTCGTGAAACTGGATGATCATACCATGAGGTAGAAGGTTCCATACTGTAGATGAGAAAAATAAATTATTGACATAAATATAATCATGATGAAGTTTAAAAATATATTTTCAGTCTTATCAAGTATCTAAGGTTATGTCCGCTACTTTATATTTTCTTATTTTTAAAGTTTCAAAAAATTCAGTTGGAAGAAGGCCAGTTACTGCTGCACTTTGCTCAAGAGTGATCTGGGACTGAGTAATTTTTTTTTACTCACCTGGTCATCTTCTTGTTGCCTCTCACTTGCATGCAAACCAGACAAATGGGGATAGATAACAGATCTTTTTCTTAACATCTGTGCAGATAACAATGAAAAATATCTTTATCTTAATATCTAGACTGTTGGAGACATATCCAAGAAGCAGGCAATGACAAACAAAGAGTACTGTACAAATGCAGCCTTATGCCATACTTGTCCTACTAACTAAAGCCTGAACAATTAAATAAATATATAAATCTAATAGTCATTTATACCACTTTCACAATCCTCGTTTTGAAAAATTAGTTTGATGAATTTTTCTCCAAAAACAATTCAAAGTTTTTTTTGTATAATACATGTATTAGAATAATTAGTCAAGAGTAGAAAAAATATTGAAAAATTATAAAGATGAATAAGTCTGATATCGACATTTTGTCATACTTTCTTAACCAGCATACCAAAATCATATTTTGAAGAGAGTAGATATATAGACAAACAAAATCATTCATAGAATTTTTAAATTCAAAGCCATTCTAGAAATGAGACCATGGCAAGATTAAACGATTATAAAAAGCCCAATTTTTCGGGATGATTTCCTCTTTCAATTGTTCTCCAAGTCTTTTTCTTTCTGATAATTCTCTATGGAAAAAGTCTCTCAGTGATAACCTGAAGATGTTCCCAGCCAACGTAGACAATCAAAGTGGCTGTTAAAGCGTGGGTGTCATCATTGTTGCAGCAGCATTGGATGAACGTGTGAGAAACTGGTAGCAGGTGAATGAGAAGAAGAAAATATTACATGGCAGTACCTCAAGTGATTTTCATACACCTGGGTGATTTCTCTATCAACAGGTGCATCTGGTGTGTGGGGGGGTCAGATTTGTTAACAACAATCAGGTGGAGCTGCATATATACCTCTGTATTGATGATTAGTACGGTAGGAATGGATATAAAGGCATTTTGTCAAGTCCTCCTTAGATGCACATGCTAGAAGCAGCAAACTTATGAAATAGATTTTAAAATCCACTTTTTATTGGTCTTCCATTTGAGATTGAAATGTAAGATAGGAAACATTTTACTATTAAATAGATATGCCTGATTAACTAATTACACTGAATCAGTAAAAGGTAGGCACTCAGATTGGTGCTATACAATTTCATTATCTTCAAAGCAGTCAGTATGTGTATACTTGAAAACTCTAAAAACTGTGATAGAAAAAATCTCTCTTTTGCATTTTCCATACACACAAATGTACACATAGAATAGGCAATGAGAACAAGACATAGCATCAAGTTTGACCACTGGTTGAACTGTTTTGAATTCACATCAGTCATAAGACCAAAGGTCTTAAACATGCGAGGGAAAAATTTGACCAGTAACTGTATTTACGTTATTTCCATGTAAATGTGGTCAAGTCTGTACTGGGGAAATTAGCAGGACTTTCTAAGTTTGACTTGATATTAATAAAAAAGCCACAATATAAGACGAGATAGAATTAATAGGTTGACCATATTTGGAGAGAAAAAAGCGAACATTTCCCTCTCTGGGAAGAAGTTTGTATCAGAGACAAGCAACTTGGAAACTGAAGAAAATCAAGAAGTGTGGCTACTAGTGGAATAATCTGTTTACCACCATCATATTCATACATTACACCTGAGGAAAGTCACCGAAATTTCATGTTAACTCTACAAGCAAGAAGAAGTATTTCAAACATGTGAAAAACTAAACTAGGGCATTTCTTCCTATTATATGCAAAAGCAGTATTAACCTCAACCTGTCCACCAAGTATGAACAGTCAATAACTTCCAAGTGTCTCCCTAGCAAATGGATAGGCAAATCGCCCACAAGAGTGAGATTTAGTAGATTTATGAAAAAGTCAAAATCATTTGCCTCCAAGTTTAAGTGAAAAGCAAACCAGCCACAAATATTTGTGAAGTTGTCTACACAGAACTCAAGAGATTTTAATGCTACTTGAAACCAAGACCTCCGAAACTTGTGACCCCTCTTGATCAGACAATAATTTTCATGACCTCCTCAACTTACGGTTATGAAACAATCAACACTGGCCTACTGGTTAAACACCTAGACCAGCTGTTGTGCAAAAAATCGAAGGACAAAGTTCCACTGCGGTGGTTGAGGCGACACCAGGCACAGGCGTCAAGGTGATAAAAACAAAACAAAGTCAGGAGAAACAGGAGCTGTAAAAGTAAGAAACACAACACTTGTTAATAAAAACTAAGTGTTCATTTTCTATTGGTAATCTTATCATAATTCGCCAAAAGTCTGTTTGCTATCAGTCCAATTTATCCTACCACAAAAAATACATGACATAAATTCATTTCGTGGGTATGGATTAGATCCCCGGAAAGTGTTCTTAGTAAATTATTTTGTGAAAACCATCCCACAATATATGTTTTTAAGAGGTTTCAAATCAAAATCATGAGATATCTTGAAAAAATATTTTTACTTCTCTCTCAATGAAGAACGCCTTTGTATCTCCGAGGAGTGATTTGAGAAAAGAGAATGAAAAATATTCTTCCATCAAGACATCAGAAAGTATTTTTTACCATTGATAAATGATCATAAAAATAGATGAGGGTGGGGGTATTGATATGATTATTCATCAATGATGAAAATACTTTTTGATGACATAGTTTTTCTTAACTTATAGGGGTTCAAATTCAGAGTTAATTTTTTTCCAACTTTTATGGGTCAAAATCAAGGGGAATTTTTTTTAACTTTTAGGGGTTAGAATTAGTTTAGGAGTCAAAATCCAAGAAAAAAAGACTTTTGGGGTCAAAATGAGAAGGGGAAGACTTTTTCCCCACTCTTAAAGGGTTGGAAACTAGGGGAATTTTTTTTTACAACTATGGGTCAAAATCAAGGGGGAATATTTATTTTTTCACTTTTAGGGGTCAAAACCAAATAGAAGATTTTTTTTTCCACTTTCAAAGGGGTTGAAATCTAAAGAAATCTTCCTTCCTCCTACTTTGAGGGGTTGAAGTTGAAATTTTTTTATTTTAGGACTTCCATTTTATACTTTTAGGGGTCGAAATTGAGGAGTAACTTTATTTTTTTTATACTTTAAGGGTTGATATCATGGTTGAAGAATTCTTTCAATTTTATGGGTCACAATCCAAGGAATTTTATTTTATTTTACTTCAAAGGGGTGAAAATCGAAGATGAAGATTCTCTTCACCAATAGGAGGGAAAATTAAGGGGAAATTTTTTTTCTTACATTTAGGTGTCAAAATCTAGGGAAATTTTTTTTTTCACTTTTGGGGGCAGAATCCTAGGGAATCGACATTTACTACCAATGGCCTTTGTTACTATTCACCCAATTTCAACATTACACCTCCATTTTCAACATCATATCTCTCCTTTTGAACTTTCTACCAGTTTATTACATCAGACCCCACTTTTAATATTAACTACTCTTTTAAATCAATTCCCCCTTTTTACAATAGTTGAACCTTTTTTTCACCTTAGCCAAACATTCTATTATTCTTCAATTTTTAGAGGTCAAAATCTTGTGGGATGATTTTTCTTCATTTTGTGGCAAAAAATTGAAGAGGCAATTCCTTTTTTTTACTTTTACTGATTGAAATTGAAGGGTAATTATTTCCTTTTTTAGGGGTTGAAATCAAAGGGGAAGATTTTTTTTAATTTTAGGGGTTGGAATCCAAGGAACTAATTCAACATTAGCCCCCCTTTTTCAGATTGCGTAGAAAGAGCTATTAAATTGATTCTAAAAACAAATAAGATTAAATTTGAAAACATATTGAATTAAATGCCATCTGATTTCCATTTATCCATCTTTCTACTCCTTTTCTGGACTGCAATTTATTGCACAAGGGAGGTTATTTAGTCTAGTTATAAGTCATTTACCAGTTTGTCCATTATTGGAAGTTATGTGATATGTCCTCCAGAATTATATGGGTTGGTCAGGTATAAGTTGCCTTGTAAGACAAAAGAGAAGAGCTTCCAGTGGCAAAGGAGATGCAAAGAGTAGTCTATGCAGAGATGTTGGGGTTCCAGTCTGCAATCCAAGAAACCTGCTGTTTTTCGGCTTTCTGAGCAAATTTTTCATCAAAGTCTTGGCTTTTACTCTGCAGAATTTCTATCTCAGTGAGTCAAGTTGCCATTTCTAATAGCAAAAATTGGGATGGCAACTGGTTTTGCTACCTCATGAGCTTCAATGAAATTGAGGAGTAACTTTATTTTTTTTATACTTTAAGGGTTGATATCATGGTTGAAGAATTCTTTCAATTTTATGGGTCACAATCCAAGGAATTTTATTTTATTTTACTTCAAAGGGGTGAAAATCGAAGATGAAGATTCTCTTCACCAATAGGAGGGAAAATTAAGGGGAAATTTTTTTTCTTACATTTAGGTGTCAAAATCTAGGGAAATTTTTTTTTTCACTTTTGGGGGCAGAATCCTAGGGAATCGACATTTACTACCAATGGCCTTTGTTACTATTCACCCAATTTCAACATTACACCTCCATTTTCAACATCATATCTCTCCTTTTGAACTTTCTTTGACCAGCTCCCAGAGTGGGATTTCTTTTTTTACCCCTTTTTTGTAAAAGATGAATTTTGATGTAGTTATCTTTGAATATTTAATTCAAAATTTCGATTAAACCATAACTATCTTTTCATTTATTTTTTATTTGTATACTATCGTTATGTGATGCCAGATTTTTCTGAAGCGATTGAGAGTTGAGTTGTAACAACATGATCATAAACTGTCTCGATCTGTGATTAAAAATACAAATCAGTTCAGAGATAATTTGATAAGATCTTTGTGAACTAAGCTTAGCTCAAGTTGAAATAAAGAGAGCAGCATTGCCAACACTTCTGAATTTTTTTACATCCAAAAAAGCAAAAGAAATCCAAAAATATCTTGTTTTCCTAGAAAATTATCCAAAATTGAGGCAAAATATATCCAAAGCAGCAATGAGTGCCATCCTCGATATTAAGAAAAAATTTGATATTTTGGATGATTGGTAAACTTCAGGGCCTGAACTTTATCTAACATCGAAATATATCAAGATTTTGCCCAAAATATCCAATAAAAAAAAACAATTTCTTATTGTAATGCAACAAAAATATTTAAATATATATTCATAAAATATCCAAGTTGGCAACGTATAGTGTAAGTGTCTGCTGAATCCCAAAACTGTTTTTTTTGGATCTGTTGACCCTAGGATTAACTGTAATGAGTTCTTAGTCAAAATCTAACAGTAGCTAATTATAGAAACAAAAGTATCCCAATAGCATTTTATTCAAATTTGAAAATGAAAAAAAATATTATAAGATTACTTTTAGTAGAAATGATAGTGAAATTGAGGCCTAATATTTTCTACTGCAGCCAGTAATAAATTATGACTTGGGATGAATACTGACACAATTTGTCAAGAACTGCAACATATTTATAACCTGTAAAATTTACAGTAATCATTACAAATAAATAAAATATTACTTTTTGAAAAACAATTTACAAAACTGTAAAAAAAATCGAATTTATTTGAAATTAGAAAAAGTGGATAGCATTGAAATGTTTAATGATATATAAGCACCATTTTGCATATAAAGAGCTTTTTTTAAAAATTTAGGTACTCAAGAGTATTTCAAATATTTCCGCAATTCAGAATCCAGTTTGTACTTTTCGGTTGACAATCAGAAAGCAAAATAAGGAAAAGTTTTTTGTTCCATAACATAAGAAATAAATGTATCTTAACTCATACTGGGAAAAGTAGAAATAGTATGTAAATATTATATACATTCAACAAACCATTTTGGATACATACTAATTAGTGCAAAGTAATGAGAAATACTGTGAGTTGAGATAAAACGCTTGATATGCGTGCATACTATTGCTATATAAAAAGAGTATTACAACTGGAGACATTATGAAACAGCACATGATTCTTACTCATATTCCCTGGAAAAATCCAAGAAGAAAAAGTTGAGCAGCTTCAGACAGCCCTTTGAAAGATTTTTTTAAAAAATGAAAAAAAAAAAAGTGAAAATGCAGTAAGAGGAAGTTTTGCTCGTAAAATGATTGGAACATTGTCACGTCCATTGACAGGAGGTAATGATATCAAAGATTGTTTTTTAAAAGACAATAAAATCCTGTTCCAATTTTTTCTTTTTGAGAGCATTAGCTTGTCAGTGAACACTGTTACTAGCCTTATCACTGATTTAGTGAACAATCCATATGAGCAAATGGCTATGACTACCAAAGATTTTGAAACATTTCCCATTGCACTTAAGGAAAGTACAGGCATTACAGATACTGTTTACTGAGCTGTCTTTCTTCTCTGAAGTGACAAAAACTTCAATGTCACTGTAGAATTATTAGATTTTCAAACTTTGTAGGGGACAATGACATATATTCGAGAACTGGAAACATACATTGAATGTTCAATATTGAATTAGATAAAACTCATTCTGTATTCTGAAAAGGTGGGTTTAGTTGGTCTTCTTAATGATAAACTGAGCAGACTTGCTATGTCCATCAATGCCATCCACTGTTTTCCATACCAAGAAGCACTGTGTGGGAAAAGGTTGCAGATGAAAAACAGTATGGACATAGCTGCGAAAACAGTCAATTTTATATGAGAAAGAGCTCTCAACCCAAGCAGTTCATTCATCTTCTATCCACCATGGATATTGAATATGGAAACTAGTTGGACTATACTGAGGCTGGCTCAGTTGGAGAAATGTTCTGAAAAAGTTTTTTGCTTTGAGAGAAAAATTGGATTGTTCATGGTAATGAAAGAAAAAGATTTTCCTAATCTGTGATCTCACTTTTGTATCTAACCTTGCATTCCTCATTGATCTGACTGACAGGGGCGTACCTAAGGATTTTCAGGAGAAGCGGGGGCATATAGGCTTCTAATTTGCCGACGAAATGTGTGAGTCCAAAATTTCTGCTGCCCTTATTTTATACTTGGTGAGAGCCTTGAAGAGAAAAATTCTTTGTAGGTGTGCCCAAAATTAAGCAGATGAATTGGATTACTTTAATCTAAGTAAATGCATCTAGGTAATGGCCCAAGTACACAGCATTGACCATCTATCTAGCAAGTTTAGGCTGGAGATATTATAGATTTCTGGACCAAGGCTCGATCTATACCTACTCTATGTTCCATCTAGGATGCTACAAATGCAAAGACATACCTTGTAATAAATGAAGCTTATAAATAGGGTTCTAGGGTAGGCAAACTCCTCCCAAAAACTTGACCTTTGGAGTGCTAATATGCAGGAGTAGATTTTGAAGGCATTTTGGGAAGATATGGTACTTAAGTATCAAATAACAATAAAAAGTAAAGAACAAACTAGTACTTAAAATATACAAAGTAAACAATTCTAAAGCAGGATTATTTGATCTTTAATTATTCACTCAGAACTAAAATATCCAATGAAAAGTAACAATTGAACTGTTTATAAGATTTTCATCTTCTTGTGGCTTTAAAAGACACTGCCAGACAATGAGCAACATTAGTGACAAGTTGTATGCAATGACTTTCTTACAAGAGGTCAATACCAGGCATTCCAGTCTTTCATCTCCCATTGTTGACCTAGCGAATGTTTTACAGTCTTCAACTACTTTCATTCTTGGCAATCGTGACTGGAGTTGTTTCAGCCAAACAATAAAGTTTCTTATTCAATGGGAAGACCTGTTCTAATGACTCAGATAGCTCTGCTATTTCTGAGATATTTTCCCTGACTTCTTAATATATTGTGCAAATGAAATCGTCTTTCAAAGCATCAACATAAGGTTTTAATTGCTAAGGAAACATTAGGGATTGAACATATAGTCTTTCTAGAGTAGACAAAGCATCTGACACAACTGTTGAATTACTTTCAAGCATTGTTTGAGGACATCAGTTAATCTAAAACTATCTTGATGGTCAAGAATGGTAGCAGTATTGAGTAAATCATCAATTCTTGCAGGTGGGTGACGAATTCTGTGATGACAGTCAAAATTGCTTATTACGTCTCCACTGTAGTTGCTGGTAAACAAAAACAATGCTTCAAATTGTGCATTCCTTGCATCTACATCATTCCCGAATTTGTTTCATTTTTTTTTAGCGTTGACTAAATGACGATGGCAGCATTTGATATGTTCAATTCTTCACTCTGTAAGTATTTGGTCATCTGTTTCATCTTGTAGAGATTGTTCTTCATGAACGGTAATGAGACCGCAAAATTGATGTTTGTCATCTTCAGGAGAATTCCAGAAACACTACATTACATTTTAGGTTCTTGATCAGTTAAAAGTTTTTATCAATACAGTGTATTGGTGATTGCAGGATAGCCATTCCAAACTGATAATATTGATTCTGCCTTTTCAGTCCACCATGCTTTCCAAAGATTTTGCTGATGCAATGGATTTTCAATCTCACTTTCCTCCATGTATTTTTTTAGAAAAATATTTTGGTGGCGTCAATAAAAAACACGTAGTTTCTAAAATTGAAAACAGATCTTAAAATGATAGGGCTGGCTGTGTTCAATAACAGTGTTAGATCTGTGAGCAAGGCAAGGTATCTATGGGACTGACTTTCCACTGACTTGAAGCTGTTCTAGTGCAGCCTTAGACTCTTCAGACATTGCGGTAGTGTAA
Source organism: Thysanoteuthis rhombus (assembly GCA_963457665.1). NCBI lineage: Eukaryota > Metazoa > Mollusca > Cephalopoda > Oegopsida > Thysanoteuthidae > Thysanoteuthis > Thysanoteuthis major. The sequence continues at coordinate 31,483 of CAUOPZ010000078.1, read as the reverse complement.
TCATAGCTTTGAAAATTAGATTTTTATGCCAAGTCTCTTCACTCCCAAAGCATTAAATAATCCACTTGTACCATCATCCCTCTTGCTCTTGGCACAGCCATCATCATATGTAGCAACTGACTACAGCAAGGCGATCTTCATCAGAAAATAATAAAGTGTGAAAAGTTGCAGAACTTCAGAGTTTTCGGAAAGTCTTTCAAGGAAACAAGGGAGGAGGAGGAACCACCACCAACACCAGGATATTTCCGGCATATGTTACCACCAGACAGAAAATTTCCTTTCCATGGAATGCATTAAAAAAAAAAAAATTCAAAGATATAAAGAAATGGAACATGTTTACCAAGTCTTGCATAGTTTTCCAATGAATATCACAGGGAAAAAAGTTTATCCCCAAAACAATTTACTGTCATAAGATTTGTCAATATTGTAATAATTTTGAAAAAAAAAATTTTGTTTTTCATCAAGCATCGATTCCCCATAAAAATGTCTGCGCAAAAATTTGGTACATCTAATTAGACACTGACAATATTCCAGCTATACTAAAATTAGTCACAAAAATATCTAAATTAGAGAAATTCTTGAAACTAGAAAATAACTTCAAAGTTTTCGGAAAGCCATACAAAAAAATGAGGGTTCATAATAATGGTAATATATTTTCTGGATATTTCCAATATATATTACCACCATGAAACATATATAAATGACTAGAAAACACTTACAGAGTACATACCCCTGCCAACACCATTGACTGGGGAGTGAGTAATAGTGCATGGATTCAAACAAAGGATTTAATCAGTCCTCCCATAGCCTATTGTCTTCCCTTCAACAAAATACAATTGAAATTCTCTGAAAAAATATATTGTATAGACGAACATGAAATTTTGATGACATCATGTGATTTGGATATATAACTACAATGTTGGTGAGGTAAGTGTGTATGGATCCACACCAAAATTCAATCAAGTCTTTCATGGCCAATTTCACATCCCTTCAAAGAATCTGATTAAGATTTATGGATGATTTTAGGTGTTAGACAAGAAACTTTGGCAATATTATATGGTTCATATAGTTACAATGTAAGGAAGGTAATTGTACATTAACCTGCTCCAAAATTCAATTAGTACTTCCATAGTCTTCAATCCACTTTTCCACACTATCTGGTTGAAATTTATTCAGGAAGAAAACCAGTAACATTATGAGGTTTTGATATAAAACTGCAAGGTACGAAAGGTAATTGTGCCAGTACTGTACTAAAATTTGACCAGTTTTACTACAGCCTATTTTACACCCCTCTATAGAGATATTGTATTAATAGATGAACAGACACAACTGAATACCTCTTTTAAAATTCAATGACAAAAGTAAAAGAGAAAGTAATTGGAAAATATCAAAATGATATAACAAAAACTGAAACAACACTGTTGTCAATTCAAATTAAACATTTTTAGCTATAAATGATTTTAAAAAATGGCTCAAATTGACCAAATTTATTCCATCTATGATTAGCTGTATTGCTAAAAATATTACACTCGTATGAAGTCCAATTATCAAATAGAATAACTAAGTTCATGTGTAGATTGTCCAATGCCAAGATTGTCTTACCTATTATGATAAACTAAATCTAATTATGTCAACAATTTTGTATAAAAATATTGGAAATTAGGGAATCAATTTTTTTTCAAAAAAACACTTCGGATATTCATTATCATCCATCTTTATCATCCTGTCATATAGACCTAGGGTGACACTTTGCTTGATTTTTTTCTTCTTTTGAGGATTTCAAGGAGATTTGTTATCCTAGATAGATGTAGTGGTCTACTTTCTCCAGCTTTGTTTTCAATTTTGATCCTTGTACATTTATTCGTGATCTTATTTATTTTTAAATCTAATACACGTGAAAAAACAGTGATTTCAGTGAAAAACTAATCTTAAAAATTGAATGTTCACACAGAAATCACCTAATGAACCAATTTCAATTAAATTGTGATTATTTAATAATTCATTCATTAGGCATCTTGTGGAAAGGTTATTTTGTATGTAAAACTTATGGAAATCAAGTCAGAACCTGCCATATGTTCCAATTTTAAAAATAAGAAAAAATGGTCACATTTAAAAAAGATCGGTCTCTGATGAAATTCGAAAGATAAAAACAAAAAGTGCATGCACTACTGTAATATTAACTAAATAAGAATTTGTCAATGATTTTGTGTAGAAATATTGAAAATTGCAGAATAAACTATCAAAACAGATTTAATTGTTTTATGGCCAAAAATTTTGCTAAACACCTGAGAAAATAATCCTGTTTTAAAATTTTTGTGTTATCATCAAGAAGATTGGAAAAAAACTGATATAATCTTTCTCTGAGTAAAATAGGAGACTTACAGAAAAATAACAGTGTGAGAAGCTATCCATTTGTAAACACTGAAGTGACATATTTGAAGATTTCTAATATTTCTGTTATCAAAGCTTTGAAAATATAGAAACATTAGAACTAAAATTTTAATAATTTCACATTTTTTTCAAAAATTTGATTTGATTGATTCCATGATTTCCAGTGTCTTAACAATACAGCACTGTATGAGAATCGAAAAATGATAATATTCTGGGCATTTTTTAATATCAATTCTGCAATTTCCACTATTTTTACAAAGATAGTTGACAAAATGAGATTCAGTGCTTGTTATAATAGTTTAGACAATCTTGGTTTTGTCAGTCTAGTTTTAGACAATCTGAATGGTCACCAATAAGTATAAACTAATCGCCGTCAGCCGAAACTATCAACATAGGTTTCTTCAGTGTTCAAGCTGGTCTAGCTCACTGGCTAGGTTACGTGTGTATCACAGATACAGACCGCATCAATGGAGTAAGGGGGCTGAAATTTAAAACATTTACTCCTTATTATGTCGCAAAAAATTTCACCCTAAATTATAACCACTAATTTAGTAGGGGATCAATTTGTAATGTAAGTTTATGCTAAATTGGTCAGTTTGAGTTCAGCAGTATTCATGCTTGTTTTTTGAAAATTTAGACATTTTTGGTGATCACTTACTCATTGATCACCCCCTTTCAAGAAAAAAAAAATCCTACTAATACTATACAGGTCTGGTTAGACACTCAGTAGAAACCGCCACATGACCAATGTCTTTTGGCAGCTAGCAATCTTGGGGGTGATCAATTAAAAAATTTGATAACCAGGTGATCAATGAATATATTACTTCTTTCGCCTTTTGTTGGGCAGTGACTACTGATGATAAGTTTGAATTTTCATAAATCAAATGAGAATGCTGCCAGATACATAAAGGAGCTAATTAAGCTTACCCTTACATTGTAGATTGAACCCCTCACTTACCAACTTACCCATTTTGGAGGGTGATTTTCAAAAAAAACAAAAACATTTCTTGTAGACAAAATAGGGAGTAAATGCTTAAATTTTCAGCTCTCTAGCTCTATTGGTGTGGCCGGTACGCACCATACATAAATAGCCAGCCAGACTCTCTCAGAAACTGAAGAAAGCTATATTAACAGTTTCAGTTGACGGTTTCTAATATGAACCAAGAAAAGATATTTTTTGACTCAAAGCCAGATAAACACAAACGAGATTGATTGAAGCTTGAATGACTTTAACTGATAAGTTTAGAAAATATTTCAACTTTTGTAAAAATAGTTTTCCTTCAACTGAAAAAGATCAGTGAATTTGGTCATGGAATGAGACTTATTTGGATATTTTTGAAGCAAAATGGCATCAAAATCTAGATAATTCTAGTTTTCATTTGAGAGAAAAATTGCTGGATCATCTCCAGAATGTAAACACTTCTTTCTTAGACCATTATCCACACTTCCACAAAATTATATTGAAATTCATTTTTCAACCTTTCGAGCTATTGCCCTGCGCATATATAGCTATGATGCAACGAAGATGACCTTGGAAAGATCTTAGATCTGCCCAAAAATATAAACACTTATTCCTTAGCCCAATACACACCCTTCCACAAGGTTTCCCTGAGACTGATTTTGTCCCTTAAAAGTGGATTAAAAATTCCCATACCATTTCAACACAGAAAAAATTCCTCCTCTATTTTGACCCTCAATGTTGAGAAAAAGAATTTCCCAACCATTTTGACTCTTAAAATGAGAAAAACTTTCTGCTTCCATGTTGATTAGTACAAGTGAAATAAGACCTTTATATTTTGAACCCTAAAACTGGAAAAAATTACCCTTCCATTTTGGCCACAAAAAGAGGAAAAATTCCTGCTCCATTTTGATCCCTAACTTTCTTCCCACATTTTGACCTCCAAAGTGAAAAAGATTTCCCCTCCATTTTGACCCTTAAAAATGGAAAAAAAATTCACTCGAGTATTTGACCCCGAAGGTGGAAGAAGAATGACTTCTTTTTGACCATTAGAAATGGGATAAAGAATCCCCTAATTTTGACTTTTAAAAGTGGAAAAAAAGGAATCTCCCAACCATTTTCATCCCCAGTGGAGAAAAAAAGGAATTCCCTTCGATTATGGACCTGATGTTGAAAAAAAAGCTCTCCACTGATTTTGACACATATAAATGGAAAATACTCACTTACAAAAAAGTGAGAATGAAAAAATTCTGTTGAGAGAGAGAATCATTTCATTCACTTCAAGTCACCACTGAATAAAATAATTGATTTTGATTTATCATTATCAGCAACATCAGATGCATTTTTGATGTTGAGAGAAATGTCATGTCTCTGTCTGTCTGAATATCATCTCCCTTCTCTCTTAGCTTTCTATTCTCTCTATCTTTCTTTCTGTCAATCTCTTTCTTTCTATTCTTCTTCCTTCCCTTGCTCTCTTCCTCTCTGCGAGTTGACACGGTATGATGTCATAGCATCTTTCTTTTGTTTCACTGTTTCTCTCAATAATCCAGTCTGAAATCTAGATAACTTGAGTTTGAAAGTCTGACTAACTGTGATAGAGTCAACTCTCAGAATTTGATAATAAGCACAGTTGTTGTTTCTCCACAAAGCCAAGTAGTTAATATAATTGGTAAGACAAAATATTACAATTAAGAGAGACACAAATATGGAGAGAGATTACAAAATATGAAGCTAAGGACTGTTATTAAACGGTGCAAGTGAAGAATTCTTTGAAGGGAGGGATGGTTGGGTGTCTGGAGATGAAGTGAAAGTAGAAAGAAAATAGAAAGAAAACAAGCTTGGCTTTGCTAGGGTCAAACTAGCTTCCTACATCAGAATCTAAAAAGTAAACAAAGCAGTATTTATTTCTCCATACAATATAATTCCCAAACTACGTGTTCTATCACAATTCCATTATTAGCAGTTCCTGTAAACTTGAGATTTGCAAACTTGAGCAAAACAAGTCTACCTGATTCGGGCTTTAGAGCGAATTTGTCATCAGTTTTTGCATGTGTTATCAGTGTATGACATCACTGGTTTTTGGTCTGATCAGAGTCATCTGTTGTTGTTATATACCAATATCAAGTAAAAACTTCAGAGGGCAGTATAATAAGCAGCAAAAATAAAGTATGAAATAAAAATAAAGGGAAAATGAAAAAAAAATTAGGATGCACCACTTCAAAACAATCTTTTTCTCAAAAGAAAATCTTTCAATCCAAAATCATTCTTTTTTTTAGATTATATCTTCCTTGTGTACTATGAGGTTGAGACAGCAGTCAATTCCGAACAGGCCATAGGATTTGGATGTTTCTACCACATCCTCGATTTAACACTTACCGGGTTGTCCTCTTGCCCAGAAGCCTGAACTTCTGACATTGAAAATTTGGAGTGTAGGTTGGTTAGTAACCATTCTTGTCCGTGTCTGAACCATGTAATTCTTAAAGAGTAGATAAATTTGTGAACAGGATGTGCTCCTACAATTTTTCTGATTTTTTCATTGCTAATCAATTCCCCCCTCATCTTATTTGCTGCTCAGCTGAGGTATCTCATCTCACATGTGTTTTAAAATTATTGCTACTATTGAATGCATCGTTATCAGTGTATTAACCAGCATATAAGTTCTTAGAAGTACAAGCATTTTTAGTAGCAATAACTCTCATACAAGATTTTTTGAAGATAGTGCTTCCAGCAGATTTTTTTTTATTGGCATCTGGTTGTTAAAGGTGGAAATCTATGTGTGTGTGGAAGTGAATATTTTACTTTGAGAGACCAAGTTGATACTTAAGCTGTCATAGAGAGTGGAAATACTTTAAATTGTTGCCAAGGGACAAAATTTAGTCATTTACAAATACAGGGGCAGGTCAAACCAAAGATACGAGAAGTATATATATCTACCCTTGCCTATGCTTCCATCTATTCATCCACAGAGGATGAGTGAGCAATAGGCTACAGAAAAAGTGGTAACATTTGGGGGCAAATCCAGAATTATCACTGCAACTATATCCATTATATTACCACAATTTGTGAACTAATTTTCATTCAATTTTTAGTGACAATGGAATTGGCATAAGTATGAACTTTCTGAAAGGTTTCTA